>SRMA01027284.1:139873-216468 GCA_007224835.1 Danionella cerebrum | reverse complement strand
GAGGAGGGGAAAATTACAATTTTAATACTAAAAAATTAAAAACTGGCAAAGAAGTAAAACGTTTGAGGCAATTTTGCCCAAAATGTACAGTATTTTACAGTATGTTGACAGACCAGTAACGTCTAGGTTACTTGCGTAACCCCACGTTCCCTGAATAGGGAACGGAGACGTTAGTCGGGATTAGACCGACTGAATGGGAGCGAACCACCGTGAGAGCGACTGACGAACATATTAACGGGCAAATTAATTTGCAGGCGTAGGTGATTGATTAGCAAGCAGCCGGGTATAAAGCCGGGCGTGCCTAAGCCTCAGTATGGAATTTTCCGAGGAGCTGGACCCACTTGCCTCCCAGCTTACCTCAGATCCATGACTTCCAGGGCATGGCGAAGGGTAACGTCTCCGTTCCCTATTCAGGGAACGTGGGGTTACGCAAGTAACCTAGACGTTCCCTTTCAGTCGGTCGCGGAGACGTTAGTCGGGATTAGACCGACTGAATGGGAGCCTCTTTAAGGGGCCATGCCCGAAGTCCATCCAGACAGGTCGGCACTAAACCCAAGAGAGGGGTTAGTAAGAGGCCGTTAGTACCTGAATGAGAACTCCTTCTGCCCCTGCCCGGAATACTCATTGACGGGGAAGTCGTCCAACACTGAGAGCTTCTGCTGTACTTGGTTGATGCTGACGACCAGAAGGAGGCACCCCTCGACCCGCAGGGAGGAGTGGCGGAGATCGCGTCGAGGCCCGAAGGGCTACCAGCGGGTCATCGTTCTGCAAGAGAGAGGAGGCAGAGACGGAAGTCATCGTTACGCGCCAAAACAAGGGGAGTAACGGAACGGGTTCATACTAGCCACCTGAAGGGGGAGCTGTATAAGAACATAGAAAGGGAGCGCCAGAGAGGGACTCCCAGATCTGTACCCTAGTTCTGCGGGGACCAGGCCGGAGCAAAGCCACCACACGGAACCTGGCAGCGCTGACTGCTCCGCTCAGTCAGATGCCGAAGGGGGGAGGATGAGAGAGCCGCCCAGAGGGGGAGCTCTTAGAAAGGTGTACTTCTCCTGAAGACAAGGAGAGTACTGCAAGCTTACACCTGCTCCACCCCCTAAGGGTGACTGCCACCACTCAGGACCGCAGAGGGAACAGAGCCTACATCAAGGTTGTAGAACCTGATGAAAGTGTTAGGTGTAGACCAGCCCGCAGCTTCACATATGTTGGAGAGTGAGGCCCCTCTAGCCAACGCCCACGAGGCAGCGATGCCGCGAGTGGAGTGGGCCCTCAGATGGAGAGGGCAGGGAACCTCACACACCTCATAAGCAAGGCGAATGGCCTCCACTAGCCAGTGGGCAAGCCGTTGCTTGGAGACCGCGGAACCCTTACGCTGGCCTCCGAAACATATGAAGAGCTGCTGGGAGCTGCGAAGCTCCCGGGTTGTGTCCAAGTAGATCCGAAGAGCTCGCACAGGACATAGCGAACCCTGGGCTGGTTCTGCCTCCTCCCGGGGCAGAGCTTGCAGGGTCACCACCTGGTCCCGGAAGGGGACGGATGGGACCTTGGGGATGAATCCGGGCCTGGGTCTGATGGTAACCAGAGAGTCGCCAGGGCCGAATTCCAGGCAGGATTCGTCGGCGGACAGTGCCTGGAGATCTCCCACCCTCTTAATTGAGGCCAGAGCGAGCAGGAGTGCGGTCTTCAGGGAGAGGACGCGCAGCTCCGCAGAGTGCAACGGCTCAAAAGGAGACTTCCGCAGCCCAGACAGGGCGACGGAGAGGTCCCAAGAGGGAACAGAGGGGGGTCTAGGCGGCCTGAGACGCCTAGCTCCCTTGAGAAATCTCACCGTCAGTTCGTGGCTGCCCACTGATTTCCCGTCGACCCGAAGGTGAAAGGCAGAAATAGCGGCGGCGTAGACCTTGAGGGACGACGGGGACAGCCCCCGATCGAACCTCTCCTGGAGAAAGGTCAACACGACTCTGATGGGGCACGACCTGGGGTCTTCCTGGCGGGAAGAGCACCATTCGACGAACCGACCCCATTTACCAGCGTAGCATGATCGAGTAGAGGGTGCTAACGCGTTGTCCAAAGTTCTCACCACGGAGGGTGGTAGAGGCTCGGGGTCCACCGTGGACAGATATGCCATACGTGTAGGGCCCAGAGGTCTGGCCGCGGGTGCCTGTATCCCCCCCCTGAGTAAGGAGGTCTGGACTCAGAGGGATCGGCCAGGGGGGGGCTGTCACGAGCGCGACGAGGTCTGGAAACCACGCTCTGTTAGGCCAAAAGGAGGCGATCAGAAGTAGTTCGGGCTCGTCCTCCCTGACCTTGCACAGTAACTGTGCTAGAAGGCTCACTGGGGGAAACGCATATAAGCGTTTGTTCCTGGGCCAGCAGTGTGCCAGCGCATCTGTCCCGAGAGGAGCCAGGGACAGGGAGTAGAAAAGCCGGCAATGGGTGTTCTGGCGGGAGGCAAACAGATCTATGTGTGCCTCGCCGAAGGTGTCCCATATCTGCTGAACAGCCCGAGGATGGAGTCGCCATTCTCCTGCCGTGGGGTGGAACCTGGACAGCGAATCCGCGATCCGGTTGCACTCTCCGGGGATATAACAGGCTTTGAGCGACAAAAGTCTGCTCTGACTCCAGAGGAGCAGTCGTTGGGCGAGGTAGTGCAGAGCACGGGAGCGCACACCGCCCTGGCGGTTGATGTACGCTACTACCGCAGTGCTGTCGGTCCTGACCAGCACGTGCCACCCCCGAAGGAGCGGGCAGAAGCGCCGTAGCGCTAGAATGACTGCAACTAGCTCGAGACGGTTTATGTGCCAGCGAGAGCGTCTTCCGGTCCAGGCACCGGACTCTCGGTGGGAACCGCACACAGCGCCCTAACCGGTCTTGGAGGCATCGGTGGTGACCACCACACGGTTGGGGTGGCTCGAAAGAGGCACCCCAGACCTCAAAAAGCACTCCGTCTTCCAGACCTTCAGGTAAGGGAGCGCGTCTGCCGTAGGCAGACGTAAGGCTCCCCGACGCCATGCCCAACTCGGAACTCGTGAGAGAAGCCATAGCTGCAGTGGTTGCATACGCAGGAGCCCGAGTCGGATGACTGGGGCTGCGGCTGCCATATGCCCCAGGAGCCTCTGAAATAACTTCAGTCTGACCACTGGTCGAGAGGACACCGCGAAGAGTGCGGTCAGCAAGGCCCTGGTGCGTTCTACCGATAATCGCGCCAGCATGCTCTCGGAGTTCAGCTCCATCCAGAGAAAAGAAATGACTCTCACGGGGGTGAGGTGGCTCTTTTCCCAGTTGACCTTCAGACCCAAACGGTTTAAGTGCGAAAGCACCTTGCCCTGGTGTCGGATCAACTGGTCTCTGGACGAGGCTATGAGAAGCCAGTCGTCGAGGTAATCCAGGATCCGAATGCCTGCCCGGCGGAGCGGGGCTAGCGCGGCCCTGACAACCTTCGTGAAGGTGCGAGGGGATAGGGCAAGACCGAAGGGTAGGACCTTGTACTGGTAAGCATGGCCCTCGAAACAGAACCTTAGAAAGGGTCTGTGTCTCGGTACCACTTCTACCTGAAAGTACGCGTCCTTCAGGTCGATTGTTGCGAACCAATCTCCCAGGACGGATGCACGGTAGAATGCAGCGGACCGTCAGCATCTTGAACCGGTACTTGGCCAGGTGCCGGTTTAGACGCCTCAGATCCAAGATTGGTCGCAGCCCGCCTGATTTCTTGGGGACCAGGAAGTATGGGCTGTAAAACCCTCGTTCCATATCGGCTGGGGGTACCGGCTCGATCGCACCTTTTGTTAAAAGGGCATCGATCTCCTCTCGCAGGAGTGAGGCGCCTGTTCGTGGAACAGGAGTGTGAAACACACCTCGAAACCTGGGGGCGGACACGAACTGAATCGTGTAGCCCTGCCGGATTGTCCGGACCACCCACTGTGAGACCCCGGGAAGCTTCGCCAGGCTCCCAGGTAAGCTGACAGGGGTCGTGGTCGGGACGTGCCGATGGTCCCCATGGCGGGGCCGCCCGGAGGCGGACTTGTGGGCGGAATCACCAGGGGAGGACCCTGGGAGATGGTCAGATGAGGGCAGGGGTGGTGTGCCCCCGCGCTCTCTGCCATGGCCAGCGGGGCTCGGGCCCATGTCGGGGTCTTCGTCGGAGACCGAGGAAGAGGAACCCCAGGCCGTCGGGCATGCGAGACCGCTATTCTCGGGTAGGAAGTGAGTTCTATCTTTGACACAATAGGTGCCGCCGTCCCGGAGGACGGCAGCGAGGAGTGAGTGGTGGACTCCCCCCCCCCTGGGGGAGCTGGGTCGATGACCAGACCCAAAGAAGAGCTCGTTTCCTCCCGAGTCGCCAACCTTAGGGGCGCTTCTTCGTGGAAGCCCTCGTCTGCCGTCGAGAACCCTCTGAGGTTGACTGCGACTTTCGTCGTGTGGGGGTCTTCCCCGGACCAGAGGTCGAAGGATGAGACCGTGACGAGAGTCGCTCTCTTTGGCGTCGCACAGGCGGAGAGGGGTCCGGCACAGAAGCGGCAGGAGCCCGCCGCTTCCGACGCGGGACCATGAGCTCACCCAGACCCTCCACCTGTTTCCTGATCGTGGAAATCTTTGACGGAAAATCATCCACGGCGATGCCAAAGAGGCCATCTTGGGAGACAGGTGCATCCAGAAACCGGTTTCAGTCATCAGGAAGCATTGAGGCCTGCTCCAACCAAAGATGGCGCTCCTGTACCACAAGTGTGGCCATCGTGCGACCGATGTTCAGCGCTGCTGATTTTGTAGCACGAAGCGCAAAATCAGTGGCTGAACGTAAGTCCATTATGGACTGTTGGTCGCCACCACCCTGGTGCATGTCACGGAGGACCTTGGCCTGAAAGACCTGTAAGGTCGCCATGGCATGCAGCGATGCAGCAGCTTGACCCGCAGCCGAATAAGCTTTCGCCATCAGGGCAGATGAAACTTTTCCGGCTTTGGAGGGTACACTCGGACGAGATCGCCAAGCGGCAGCACTGCCGGGGCACAAGTGCACCGCGACAGCCTGCTCCACCTGGGGAATCGAGGAGTATCCCCTAGCTGCTGCACCATCCAGAGCGGTGAAGGGGGAGGAGCTAGAAGCCCTGGCAGACAGGGGAGCCCGCCAGAATTTTGTAAGCTCCTCGTGCACCTCCGGGAAGAAAGGGCTCGGCCGAGACCCCGGAGGGTGGCAGCGCTGAGCTGGAAGAACTCGAAGATCGCGCCCCTTCCGATGCTGCGATGGATAGCAGATCGTCATCAGGATCACACGAGGGGCCGAAGCGCTCTCCGACTCATTCGCGGACCAGACGGGGAGCACGCTCGGCATTTGGGGGTGGTGCGAGGAGTCACCTGACACCGTTCGACCCAAAACATCCGGGGAGAATACAGCCGGCTCACTCCGATCCGTAGGAGCGCCAAGAGCCGAAGCTCCGGCGTCCTCTTCCTCGAAGAAAGACCTTCTATATCTCAGCGTGCGGCCCGGCAGAGCGTTGCAGTGCACACACTCTCGCCTCACAAGCGCTGCGCGGGCGTGTTTGAAGCCCAAACACTCCACACAGCGCTCATGACCGTCTTTCGACGAGATAAATCCACCGCAGTTAGGAGTAATGCACGTTTTGCTCATCGTGTCGTGAAAAACGGACAGGATTATGAGAAAACGGCTGAAACACTGGACAGGCTTGCCTGAGAAGATCTTCGAGGTGCTGGCGTTTTGGTGGCGTGCTATTCTGGGCTAGCAGAGGTCTACACCAAAATGTGCCGAGAGGTAAGCAACCTACTGATCTTTCAAGCGAAAAAGAGAGCGTCAAAGTTCAGGAGAGAGAGTCTCACTCAGTCAGCTCCGAAGGAAAATTGCATACTGAGGCTTAGGCACGCCCGGCTTTATACCCGGCTGATTGCTAATCAATCACCTACGCCTGCAAATTAATTTGCCCGTTAATATGTTCGTCAGTCGCTCTCACGGTGATTCGCTCCCATTCAGTCGGTCTAATCCCGACTAACGTCTCCGACACCGACTGAAAGGGAACCAAAATTATCATTGTATAAAAAAAAACATGAGAATTGTGGTGGTGGTGGTGGAGGAGGAGGAGGAGGAGGAGGAGGAAGAGGGGAAAATTACAATTCCAATACTAAAAATTTAAAACCTGGCAAAGAAAGTAAAACGTTTGAGGCAATTTTGCCCAAAATGTACAGTATTTTAATGGTCTTGGCAGCAACTTCCTAGACATGTTTTAGTCGTTGTAGAAGTTTTTTATCCAGTGACTGTTTTTTATTTTTACTATGCTCCATCTATATCCCATCATCTGTCCCCGTGGGGACCCGGGGTAGAATAGGTCCCTAGCACCCCCTTGCTGTTCGTAAGAGGCGACAAATGGGGAGAATTAACTGCCGTGAGTTGCGGCGTGTGTTTTTTGTCTTCTTCTATTTTAGAGACTCCATTATACACAAAAAGTTGTCAGTGGATTGTAATTACCGACATATTACCAGGTTTGACGTCCTATGTATGACCAATAAAAGAGAAAGGTAAAAAGACAAAAAGAAAGATACTGAAAAATGAAAGACATGACGAGAGTCAAACTATTTTAACCAAAATTCCTTCTACACAGGTATTTACAAGCAAACTTACAAGTAATCAAAGGTAAGTGACTGTTTTTGTCTTTAAAAGATTTAGGGACTCTAATATGAATTGGAATTTGTTGACAGACCAATAACCAAAATTATCATTGTATAAAAAAAACATGAGAATTGTGGTGGTGGTGGTGGTGGAGGAGGAGGAGGAGGAGGGAAAAATTACAATTTAATACTAAAAAATTAAAAACTGGCAAAGAAGTAAAACGTTTGAGGCAATTTTGCCCAAAATGTACAGTATTTTACAGTATGTTGACAGACCAATAACCAAAATTATCATTGTATAAAAAAAACATGAGAATTGTGGTGGTGGTGGAGGAGGAGGAGGAGGAGGAGGAGGAGGAGGAGGAGGGGAAAATTACAATTTAATACTAAAAAATTAAAAACTGGCAAAGAAGTAAAACGTTTGAGGCAATTTTGCCCAAAATGTACAGTATTTTACAGTATGTTGACAGACCAGTAACGTCTAGGTTACTTGCGTAACCCCACGTTCCCTGAATAGGGAACGGAGACGTTAGTCGGGATTAGACCGACTGAATGGGAGCGAATCACCGTGAGAGCGACTGACGAACATATTAACGGGCAAATTAATTTGCAGGCGTAGGTGATTAGCAATCAGCCGGGTATAAAGCCGGGTGTGCCTAAGCCTCAGTATGGAATTTTCCGAGGAGCTGGACCCACTTACCTCCCAGCTTACCTCAGATCCATGACTTCCAGGGCATGGCGAAGGGTAACGTCTCCGTTCCCTATTCAGGGAACGGGGGGTGACGCAAGTAACCTAGACGTTCCCTTTCAGTCGGTCCCGGAGACGTTAGTCGGGATTAGACCGACTGAATGCGAGCCTCTGTAAAGGGCCATGCCCGAAGTCCTTCCAGACAGGCCGGCACTAAACACAAAAGAGGGGCTAGTAACAAGGCCGTGTACCTGAATGGGGAACTCCTTCTGCCCCTGCCCGGAATACTCATTGACGGGGAAGTCGTCCAACACTGAGAGCTTCTGCTGTACTTGGTTGATGCTGACGACCAGAAGGAGGCACCCCTCGACCCGCAGGGGGGAGTGGCGGAGATCGCGGCGAGGCCCGAAGGGCTACCAGCGGGTCATCGTTCTGCAAGAGAGAGGAGGCAGAGACGGAAGTCATCGGTACGCGCCAAAACAAGGGGAGTAACGGAACGGGTTCATACTAGCCACCTGAAGGGGGAGCTGTATAAGAACATAGAAAGGGAGCGCCAAAGGAGGGACTCCCAGATCTGTACCCTAGTTCTGCGGGGGCCAGGCCGAAGCAAAGCCACCACACGGAACCTGGCAGCGCTGACTGCTCCGCTCAGTCAGATGCTGAAGGGGGGAGGATGAGAGAGCCGCCCAGAGGGGGAGCTCTTAGAAAGGTGTACTTCTCCTGAAGACAAGGAGAGTACTACAAGCTTACACCTGCTCCGCCCCCTAAGGGTGACTGCCACCACTCAGGACCGCAGAGGGAACAGAGCCTACATCAAGGTTGTAGAACCTGATGAAAGTGTTAGGTGTAGACCAGCCCGCAGCTCTACATATGTTGGAGAGTGAGGCCCCTCTAGCCAACGCCCACGAGGCAGCGATGCCGCGAGTGGAGTGGGCCCTCAGATGGAGAGGGCAGGGAACCTCACACACCTCATAGGCAAGGCGAATGGCCTCCACTAGCCAGTGGGCAAGCCGTTGTTTGGAGACCGCGGAACCCTTACGCTGGCCTCCGAAACATATGAAGAGCTGCTGGGAGCTGCGAAGCTCCCGAGTTCTGTCCAAGTAGATCCGGAGAGCTCGCACAGGACATAACGAACCCTGGGCTGGTTCTGCCTCCTCCCGGGGCAGAGCTTGCAGGGTCACCACCTGGTCCCGGAAGGGGACGGATGGGACCTTGGGGATGAATCCGGGCCTGGGTCTGATGGTAACCAGAGAGTCGCCAGGGCCGAATTCCAGGCAGGATTCGTCGGCGGACAGTGCCTGGAGATCTCCAACCCTCTTAATTGAGGCCAGAGCGAGCAGGAGTGCGGTCTTCAGGGAGAGGACGCGCAGCTCCGCAGAGTGCAACGGCTCAAAAGGAGACATCCGCAGCCCAGACAGGGCGACGGAGAGGTCCCAAGAGGGAACAGAGGGGGGTCTAGGCGGCCTGAGACGCCTAGCTCCCTTGAGAAATCTCACCGTCAGTTCGTGGTTGCCCACTGATTTCCCTTCGACCCGAAGGTGAAAGGCAGAAATAGCGGCGGCGTAGACCTTGAGGGACGAAGGGGACAGCCCCCGATCGAACCTCTCCTGGAGAAAGGTCAACACGACTCTGATGGGGCACGACCTGGGGTCTTCCTGGCGGGAAGAGCACCATTCGACGAACCGACCCCATTTACCAGCGTAGCATGATCGAGTAGAGGGTGCTAACGCGTTGTCCAAAGTTCTCACCACGGAGGGTGGTAGAGGCTCGGGGTCCACCGTGGACAGATATGCCATACGTGTAGGGCCCAGAGGTCTGGCCGCGGGTGCCTGTATCCCCCCCCCCTGAGTAAGGAGGTCTGGACTCAGAGGGATCGGCCAGGGGGGGGCTGTCACGAGCGCGACGAGGTCTGGAAACCACACTCTGTTCGGCCAAAAGGGGGCGATCAGAAGCAGTTTGTGCTCGTCCTCCCTGACCTTGCACAGTAACTGTGCTAGAAGGCTCACTGGGGGAAACGCATATAAGCGTTTGTTCCTGGGCCAGCAGTGTGCCAGCGCATCTGTCCCGAGAGGAGCCAGGGACAGGGAGTAGAAAAGCCGGCAATGGGTGTTCTGGCGGGAGGCAAACAGGTCTATGTGGGCCTCGCCGAAGGTGTCCCATATCTGCTGAACAGCCCGAGGATGGAGTCGCCATTCTCCTGCCGTGGGGTGGAACCTGGACAGCGAATCCGCGATCCGGTTGCACTCTCCGGGGATATAACAGGCTTTGAGCGACAAAAGTCTGCTCTGACTCCAGAGGAGCAGTCGTTGGGCGAGGTAGTGCAGAGCACGGGAGCGCACACCGCCTGGCGGTTGATGTACGCTACTACCGCAGTGCTGTCGGTCCTGACCAGCACGTGCCGCCCCCGAAGGAGCGGGCAGAAGCGCCGTAGCGCTAGAATGACTGCAACTAGCTCGAGACGGTTTATGTGCCAGCGAGAGCGTCTTCCGGTCCAGGCACCGGATTCTCGGTGGGAACCGCACACAGCGCCCCAACCGGTCTTGGAGGCATCGGTGGTGACCACCACACGGTTGGGGTGGCTCGAAGAGGCACCCCAGACCTCAGAAAGCACTCCGTCTTCCAGACCTTCAGGTAAGGGAGCGCGTCTGCCGTAGGCAGACGTAGGGCTCCCCGACGCCATGCCCAACTCGGAACTCGTGAGAGAAGCCATAGCTGCAGTGGTCGCATACGCAGGAGCCCGAGTCGGATGAGCCTCTGAAATAACTTCAGTCTGACCACTGGTCGAGAGGACACCGCGAGAAGGGCGGTCAGCAAGGCCCTGGCGCGTTCTACCGATAGTTGCGCCAGCATGCTCTTGGAGTTCAGCTCCATCCCGAGAAAAGAGATGGTCCTCACCGGAGTGATGCGGCTCTTTTCCCAGTTGACCTTCAGACCCAAACGGTTTCAGTGCGAAAGCACCTTGCCCTGGTGTCGGATCAACTGGTCTCTGGACGAGGCTATGAGAAGCCAGTCGTCGAGGTAATCCAGGATCCGAATGCCTGCCCGGCGGAGCGGGGCTAGCGCGGCCCTGACAACCTTCGTAAAGGTGCGAGGGGATAGGGCAAGACCGAAGGGTAGGACCTTGTACTGGTAAGTATGGCCCTCGAAACAGAACCTTAGAAAGGGTCTGTGTCTCGGTACCACTTCTACCTGAAAGTACGCGTCCTTCAGGTCGATTGTTGCGAACCAATCTCCAGGACGGATGCACGGTAGAATGCAGCGGACCGCCAGCATCTTGAACCGGTACTTGGCCAGGTGCCGGTTTAGACGCCTCAGATCCAAGATTGGTCGCAGCCCGCCTGATTTCTTGGGGACCAGGAAGTATGGGCTGTAAAACCCTCGTTCCATATCGGCTGGGGGTACCGGCTCGATCGCACCTTTTGTTAAAAGGGCATCGATCTCTCGCAGGAGTGAGGTGCCTGTTCGTGGAACAGGAGTGTGAAACACACCTCGAAACCTGGGGGCGGACACGAACTGAATCGTGTAGCCCTGGCGGATTGTCCGGACCACCCACTGTGAGACCCCGGGAAGCTTCCGCCAGGCTCCCAGGTAAGCTGACAGGGGTCGTGGTCGGGACGTGCCGATGGTCCTCATGGCGGGGCCGCCCGGAGGCGGACTTGTGGGCGGAATCACCAGGGAAGGACCCTGGGAGATGGTCAGATGAGGGCAGGGGTGGTGTGCTCCCGCGCTCTCTGCCATGGCCAGCGGGGCTCGGGCCCATGTCGGGATCTTCGTCGGGGACCGAGGAAGAGGAACCCCAGACCGTCGGGCATGCGAGACCGCTATTCTCGGGTAGGAAGTGAGTTCTATCTTTGACACAATAGGTGCCGCCGTCCCGGAGGACGGCAGCGAGGAGTGTGTGGTGGACTCCCCCCCCCCCTGGGGGAGCTGGGCCGATGACCAGACCCAAAGACGAGCTCATTTCCTCCCGAGTCGCCAACCTCAGGGGCGCTTCTTCGTGGAAGCCCTCGTCTTCCGTCGAGAACCCTCTGAGGTTGACTGCGACTTTCGTCGTGTGGGGGTCTTCCTCGGACCAGAGGTCGAAGGCTGAGACCGTGACGAGAGTCGCTCTCTTTGGCGTCGCACAGGCGGAGAGGGGTCCGGCACAGAAGCGGCAGGAGCCCGCCGCTTCCGACGCGGGACCATGAGCTCACCCAGACCCTCCACCTGTTTCCTGATCGTGGAAATCTTTGACGGAAAATCATCCACGGCGATGCCAAAGAGGCCATCTTGGGAGACAGGTGCATCCAGAAACCGGTTTCAGTCATCAGGAAGCATTGAGGCCTGCTCCAACCAAAGATGGCGCTCCTGTACCACAAGTGTGGCCATCGTGCGACCGATGTTCAGCGCTGCTGATTTTGTAGCACGAAGCGCAAAATCAGTGGCTGAACGTAAGTCCATTATGGACTGTTGGTCGCCACCACCCTGGTGCATGTCACGGAGGACCTTGGCCTGAAAGACCAAGGTCGCCATGGCATGCAGCGATGCAGCAGCTTGACCGGCAGCCGAATAAGCTTTCGCCATCAGGGCAGACAAAACTTTTCCGGCTTTGGAGGGCACACTCGGACGAGATCGCCAAGCGGCAGCACTGCCGGGGCACAAGTGGGGCACAAGCCTGCTCCACCTGGGGAATCGAGGAGTATCCCCTATCTGCTGCACCATCCAGAGCGGTGAAGGGGGAGGAGTTAGAAGCCCTGACAGACAGGGGAGCCCGCCCGAATTTTGTAAGCTCCTCGTGCACTTCCGGGAAGAAAGGGACCGCAGGAGCGCGGGGGACGGTGCATCCGATGCTGCGATGGATAGCAGATCGTCATCAGGATCACACGAGGGGCCGGGTAACGCCGAAGCGCTCTCCGACTCATTCGTGGACCAGACGGGGAGCACGCTCGGCATTTGGGGGTGGTGCGAGGAGTCACCTGACACCGCTCGACCCAAAACATCCGGGGAGAAAACAGCCGGCTCACTCCGATTCGTAGGAGCGCCAAGAGCCGAAGCTCCGGCGTCCTCTTCCTCGAAGAAAGACCTTCTATATCTCAGCGTGCGGCCCGGCAGAGCGTTGCAGTGCACACACTCTCGCCTCACAAACGCTGCGCAGGCGTGTTTGAAGCCCAAACACTCCACACAGCGCTCATGACCATCTTTCGACGAGTTAAATCCACCGGAGTTAGGAGTAATGCACGTTTTGCTCATCGTGTCGTGAAAAACGGACAGGATTATGAGAAAACGGCTGAAACACTGGACAGGCTTGCCTGAGAAGATCTTCGAGGTGCTGGCGTTTTGGTGGCGTGCTATTCTGGGCTAGCAGAGGTCTACACCAAGTATGCCGAGAGGTAAGCAACCTACTGATCTTTCAAGCGAGAGAAAAGAGCGTCAAAGTTCAGGAGAGAGAGTCTCACTCAGTCAGCTCCGAAGGAAAATTGCATACTGAGGCTTAGGCACGCCCGGCTTTATACCCGGCTGATTGCTAATCAATCACCTACGCCTGCAAATTAATTTGCCCGTTAATATGTTCGTCAGTCGCTCTCACGGTGATTCGCTCCCATTCAGTCGGTCTAATCCCGACTAACGTCTCCGACACCGACTGAAAGGGAACCAAAATTATCATTGTATAAAAAAAACATGAGAATTGTGGTGGTGGTGGTGGTGGAGGAGGAGGAGGAGGAGGAGGAGGAGGAGGAGGAGGGGAAAATTACAATTCCAATACTAAAAATTTAAAACCTGGCAAAGAAAGTAAAACGTTTGAGGCAATTTTGCCCAAAATGTACAGTATTTTAATGGTCTTGGCAGCAACTTCCTAGACATGTTTTAGTCGTTGTAGAAGTTTTTTTATCCAGTGACTGTTTTTTATTTTTACTATGCTCCATCTATCTCCCATCATCTGTCCCCGTGGGGACCCGGGGTAGAATAGGTCCCTAGCACCCCCTTGCTGTTCGTAAGAGGCGACAAATGGGGCGAATTAACTGCCGTGAGTTGCGGCGTGTGTTTTTTGTCTTCTTCTATTTTAGAGACTCCATTATACACAAAAAGTTGTCAGTGGATTGTAATTACCGACATATTACCAGGTTTGACGTCCTATGTATGACTTTCGATGTGATTTTGTAAGCCTGTTCATACTTTTCCTAATCATGTCTCAATGCCACTCAGCCCGACCTTAACATTTTGTATTGTTCCTTGAAACACTATGCTCCTGTGCTCCATGATCCCATATATCCATATCCCAAAACACCAGGCCAAGCATCTAGCATAGGAGCCAACTCTGGCGTTCAACATCCCATATGAGTAAGAATCTAATCAGACGGACATAAATGACGCACATGAGGATGGTCTTCATGGTACAAATAGAGGGCTCCAGAAACTGTCCGGCATCTTTATATTGAGAACGCTATTCTCTGTGTTTGTGGTCCTCCCACTGTGAATCATCAATAAAGAAACTTCTTTTTAAAATGATTTTCTGTGCTGTTTGTTTCCTCTAGACGGTCTCTCTCTCTCTCTCTCAGCAAGGTGAAGGCTCAGTTTCACCACATTTCTGGCACCCCAGATTGGACTCCTCACTTGTGGATGGTCCCGGCAATTCTCACTGGACTGATAAGACTAATAACCCTAACCCTAGTATCCCGTGAGAGAGACTCACGGAGGCCCTATAGTTTGCCACAGCTTTTTTCTACTAACACAGAATAAGTGGGAAGCCACTTCCAGTTGGTCAGCATTACGCACGGAGGCGAGCAAGAGCGCACAGAGAAACTTTGAAGACGTTGTTTATCGATAGCGGCTGTTAATCTTAGTGACACAATGGCCTCTAAGAAGATGTTTTTGCGCATCAACGATATTTTAGATGAGATTCAGCGCCATTTTAGCGATGAAGAAAAGAACAAATTCGAGAGTTCAGAAGAAAATGACTGTAGTGTGGACTACAAGAAGAATATTTTGAAGGATTGGATCCTGAAGCTGATCGGTAAGAAACAAAATGTTTTTTTATGTCGGCTTTGGCGATAAAAGTAAAGTTATATTATAATTACACCACAACTAACAGAAATTGACGATAATAATAATAATTAGCTCTCAACAATCCCTTTGAAATGTTTGTATACTAGTTGAATAACACTGTATAAACTCCACTTCAGTTATCAAGTCAAGTTTCTATATTTTTACATAACTGCATACTTATAATTTCAGGTTGTTGTATGTGTGTTTATAAATGGACAGTTTTGTTTTACACTACTTTTTCTGTTTTACAGTGAGTCTTCATCTTCATGTGAAGACATTGACTGGGAACCTGAGTACAAAAAACAAAACAAAAGAAGAGTACCAGGTTGTCAGTCCTGCAGATTATCTGAAGAGTTTTCACCTGTCTCTCTATTAGAATTGTTTTCTGGGCGCGCTCATCAGCTTGAGTCGCGGCACCCCTGCGCGCACCGGTCTCTCGTTCTAATTAATCAACTGCCTATTTAGCTGCGCTTCTCTCTCCGCTCTGAGTTGGAAGATTGCACACACTTTGTGAGTTGCTAACTATTATCAACTAACCTCCTACTCTATTTCAGTGGATACTCACCTTTTTGATCCGGTCCAGTCCGGTGGTGTCGGTGTGGGTTCGGGCCAGCGTGAGCATCTCTGTCGGCTCGATCCTCCTCCGGCATTTACTCTATCCCTTTCTTTCTCGACACAGTAGTGTGGTGGTTGCCAGCACTTGAGGGACTGCCCGTCGCCATCTTCTTCACGGGCTTCATACCTCCGTTATTTTTGTGGAGTCAAGACTCTTTCCCTTATTTTTATTTCCGGCCAGTTGGCTTGTGGTTTTGTTGTATCTTCTGAGAACTCCAAAGGAATAAACCTCATTTCAAGTACTCTCCTTGCATCTGGGTCCTTTTCCCCCACTACAGCTCATAACACAGGTTGGCCAAACTCCCCACATTCACACCTCCAGCCCCCATATTCACCTTTCCAAATGAACCAGGGCCATCACAACCAACGCCCGGTGCTTCTGCTTCTGCCAAAGATAAGCAGCTAAAGACGATGACCCAGAAGGCATTCAGAGAGAGCCCTGCCTTAAAATTTTACCACACTGAAACCCCAAATGCAGGACCATACACATCTGCCTCCTCTTCACACTCATTACAGTACATCCAAGGGGACAGCACAACCAGCAGACGAAAATGCAGACATTGCCACCAAAAACTCCTGTATTTTGTACATCATGTCAAGTGTCATTGTGCATTTTGCCAAAAAGAGATTGTTTTAATGAGTGCCACACAGAAAATGGCCTGTAAAGTTGACCATCCATTATTGGGTCTGCACAAATAGTATTGTTTTATATTGTTACATATTGTTCATATATATGTTTTTTTCATTGTTTGCATTTTCTTTAAAAAAAATAAACATATTTATGGAGTAGTTTCTGTAGTGGTATTGATTTGTATTGAAAAAAAAATTGTTTCATTAATTTGGTTACCAAGTGGCAATTTGATGCCAATGGTGCCCGCCTGGACATTCTCTTATAAAAATCACTCCAGAAAACACATGTTTAGCTCCATTTTGACAGATTTTGCTCATCGATTGGTCCACAGTTGTGGCTTCTTTTCAGTGTTGTCAAAAAGTCCACCAGGGACTCTAGCATTCACTTATTTTATATAAAAACAAAAATTTAGTTGAAGATAATTTCAACAATTCAACAAAAGTTTGTGAATATAAATTTAGATTTGTTTAAGGTATCAGTTCCTTACTTTTTCCTGATAAACTAGAAAGGGTTACCTTTGAAATGACACCAAGGACAATAATTTAGCCCATAAAATGTGAGAGTTACAGCCATTTTATTTTGGGTATGCCTTTTTCAGACCAAAAGAGGGGTGGGTCTTAAGGGGTTAAAATGCTAATTCGTTGGGGATGAGGTTGTGCAGTTGTTCTTGTCTGGTTATTTTTTTCAGGACAAAGGGTGGAATGTTGAAAGCAGGTTATTCTGTGGTACAAGCAGAAGGGGACAGGTCTGTGTTGAAAATGGCAGTTCAAATGAAAGAATGATTGTTAGCTCAGAGAGCGGAATAGCTAGCATTATTTGAAGCTTTAAAACTGGCCAGTGAAAAAAAAAGAGTTAACATCTACTCTGACTCAGCATATGCAGTTTCTGCAGTTCTTCTGGAGCTTCCACAATGGAAGAGAGCTGGATTCATCACCTCTTCGGGTCGACCCATCAACCATGATATGATAGGCCTATTATAAATACTTTGTAGACGAAGACTTTGTAGATTAATCATCCAATGTGTAGACCTATTCTAATGTTGCTGCAAAATGCATTATTCCATTATTTTAAAATTTATTTACAATAAAAAGTTTAGAACAGGATAGAAAAAATCTTACTAAAAAAAGGCATTCTCGTGCAGCCTAAAGACAGACAAAAAATGTTAAAAGAAATTTAGTTTAAATAAAACGTGAGACGTAGTACATGTAGCTAGCTTACATATGGAAAGCTAAAATTGAGCCAAACTAACAACATAATGACATATACTCATATCGACTTTAATCTAATTAAAATGTTTAAGATTCATGTTTGCTAAATAATGTTTAACGAGTATTTAGCATAGCTTTCCATCAAGTCGCTTTTGGTTTGGTGTCATGATTAATAGCAAGTTTCTGAAAGCTCATACAATACTGTGCTGCCTCCCCCTACTGGACACATGAGGAACTGGGCAGTAAAACTGTGGACCTTAGAACTACTTGGAGCAAAGTCTGCAGACTATGGCAAGCCGTTTTAACATTTAAACATCTGACCCGACTATCCGCAAATGCATTTAAAGATAGGAATAAATGTATTGTGACTAGTTGTAAATATATTTTGACTGGGCGTAAAGACATTCAGAGATGTCTTCAATTCTAATTCCACTAGTAAGAAAGTGAATTTGAGATATCTCCAATTATTTGTTGACTAATCAAAACTCATTTGAAGATATTTGCAATATAATTAAAGATATTTCTAAATCATTTACGGCTAGTCAGACATATATTTAGAGATATTTCTAAATCATTTGCGACTAGTCATTAATCTAATTGCAGATATCTCCAATTGTATTTTGGTTAGTCATAAATCATTTAGAGATATCTTCAAATGTTTTGCAGATATGTTTTTTTTTATGTTTAAATATAGAGAATTAGCGATATCTGCAATTAGATTATTAGATATCTCTAATTATATTCATGACTAGCCAAAATACAATTGTAGATATCTCCAATTAGATTAATGAGAAGCCGTAAGATTAAGAAATATCTTTAATTATATTGCAGATATCTTCAAATGAGTTTAAACTAGTAAATATATAATTGGAAATATCTCAAATTCACTTTCTTACTAGTGGAATTAGAATTGAAGATATCTCTAAACGTCTTTACGCTCAGTCAAAATATATTTAAAACTAGTCGGAATACATTTATTCCTATCTTTAAATGCATTTGTGGAGTCAGGTCAATGTTTAATCTGTGAAAGTGTAAAAATAGCTTGCCATATGCAGACGCCCCCTACTGTCTGCTCGGGTTAGCGATTTGATGCCCTCCTGTTCGGTGACGTCTCTGCACTTCGAGATTAGCGAAATCGACTCTGTACGTCACACGTGGAGTTTCTTGTATGTTTTCTCGAGCCCTGTGTAGATGCACCTTTAGAGAAGTGTTTCTTCGAAGACTGCAGGGACGAAGATTGACGTTAGCCGAACTCCGGTAAATCTTCTCACGTGGCCCACTGTTATTAGACACGAACGAGGCACATAGACGAAATAATACAGAAGCGCGGAGAGAAAGCGTGTTTCGTCATTAATTCCCGATTAAAGTGCTTTCTGTCTCAGACGCGGAGGACACGAGGCGGATACAGGCGGCTGCTGCCGGAGCGCTCCCCGTGTCTCGGGCATCATTTTCAGCTTGCGACGCTGCTCTTCAGGTACAACCCCCCGAGCCTCGAGGCACAAACCGCTGGGGTAGAATCCCGAGACACTTGTATGTTAGAAGATGAACTTTTGAGAAAGATTTGTCTATTCATTACATGCGGTTCATTTACATCAAATGAAACAGTGCACTTCTAGTCAGCAACAATTAGAAGATTTCAATAACTCTATTTTTCAAAGCTAGTAGTGAAAAAAAACTATGTGGAATAATGTGACATTGCTTAACATTTATGGTTAAAGTGGCATGGGAATATTGTGTAGTTTGAGAATATGAAATAAAATAATAAGAGACAGCATTCTGATAAACCACATTTAACACACAGAAGAGTTGCATGCAGTTAAAACTAAAAGTGTGGTTGTGTTAAAACACCCACATCCCCCATGATTGTGAGGCTCATAAATGGTTAGTCCAAAATGTTTTTTCAAAGTCAGAAGAAGGCTTCGAAATAGCTGACTGATAATAAGTTGTTTGCACATTCTATCCTTGCTGTGGCCTAAAATGCAGCTGGAGGGCAGGAAGTGGTCTTTTCATCTGTGAAATGCTAAGCAAAGGAACAAGTGTCAATGTTTTGAGTGCTTTATGGATGCTCAAGAAGCCTCAACAAGCTTCTTTTGAGAAATAAGGCATGAACTGGTACATGGAAATCCAGTGCAGCCTTGAGCATTCAATGGGTGACGTGTCTGAGTCAATAACGCTACATTGTTTTAATGCAGATGTATTTCTGTTCAGTGTCCAGCATGAGAAAGCTTTTCGTGGATGTGGACTGTGGTGTGGACGATGCCCAGGCTCTCATGATGGCTCTGGCAGTGCCCAGTGTGCAGATACTGGGCATCAGCTGTGTTCAGGGCAACACTTCAGTGGACAATGTCTGCAAGAATGTCCTGCGAGTCCTCAAGGTTTGCAACCGGCTGGAGGTAAGTGAGCAACTGGGCCTGCATTTCACCCATCAAAACATCCATTTCCTGCTGTTGAGCTGCAATGACAGATGTACTGGTATGAACTTTCTCAGCTCATTGTGGAAGTCCAGGTGTCCTTTAATAGAGGTTCCAGAATGCACACAGTGCTGTGAGCCCTAACATCAAGTTAAAGATGTGAATAGTTTGATACTTGATGTAAATGAAGTACCTGAAATATGAGATCTTAACATGTTATACATAGACTAGAACTTTCGACGGGAGTAAGGTGTTGAATGGGAAGCGTTAAGTGTTAGATAAAAAAAAATTCTGTTGTAAATAATTAATCCTTCTGGATGCTCCCAGAGCTCACACTTTGATCCACTGGATAGAGAAGAGGTGGAGTGTTGGTCAATGTTTGGTTACCTGTGCCACCTTGAAGCCCACACACCTTACATGTCTCTACCAGAAGTTATGTGGTGGACAAAGTACACACTTGAGTTAAAGTAGATATACACTTGGAAACATATTACTCCTGTAAAAGTAAAAGTGCTCCCTTCAGAATCTCACTTGAGTAAAAGTATCCAAAGTGCAGTGATTTATTCAGGCTGTAATATACCATTATAATTTTTGTCAAGACTCTTAATTAAACAGTATGTGAAAACTTTGACACTTACGAAGTTGACACTTGTGTCCATTCAAAACAAATTTTCCTTTCAAACATGATTTCAGAACAGTTTGTTTAACATAGTTGCAAGTTTTAAAAAAACCCTTTCAAACCAGGGGTCACCAATCACCTGGTCTTCCGTAAAAACCACACGAGTCCCCGCTACCTCTTCTAAAAATAGCTCAAATAGCGCCACTTTCCAGTGAGATGAAACTAATTTAATATGATTGCTAGTTTTGTTTACACTTGCACGTAATTTTTTTGCGACAATATGTAAATAAAAAATATACTTTATATATATTTATTTATTTATATACGAACTATGTGCCGGTAGAGTTGAAACGTCTGTATGATGCGCTACAATGAATCCAACAAGCAGCACAGCGAAAATGGGATGACTGACTCATAAAAAGATCATTTCATTTTCGTGACGAATGTGAGGTAAAGTTTTTATCTCTGTGGAAGGAGCGTGTGTTTGTCTCGTCTGTCTCACGACTGTGGGGGCGGCCAACGGCACAACGTGGAGAGACATTCCACGATGTGCCACACAAGCTACCAACTATCCACAGAGCAGCGCACTGAATGCAGAAAAAGCCACGAGTTGTGGAGATGCGTGAGATGCACATCTGTGTGACTCACGCAGAGTACAACATACTGGTAAACCTCACGAAATACCAGGCTTCCCAGTAACTGAAAGAAACTGATACCAGATTTGGAGTCCAGTTCATGTTTAGTTCAATGTGTTTGTAAAATGTAAAAATTGCTTATGTTAAAATGTTTTGATTTTAATCTTAGCTTGCTTTTGTATTTAAATGATTTATTATTTGTACATTAGACATTGTGATTTTCTTTGGACTGTTGTAGAAGTGATCATTTTGAAGTGTTTTGAACATTTATATATATCTTTTTTTTTTTCAATTTAAACATACCTAGCTTGTTAAATCATTGTTTATATTCATTGTGGAAGATAACACGATCAGAGATGAATATCCTTAATTAATAATAAATTCAGAAGAGAGTATCAAAGTGGTAGCCCTTTGCATTAATCAGTACGCAAGAAGTAGCTCTCGGTTTTGAAAAGGTTGGTGACCCCTGCTCTAAACACTCACAAAAAAAATAAGCTGCTGACACTGAACTACATTGGAGCTAAGTAGATACCACCAAGCGGCAACAAAAACAATTCAATATAGAGGGCGCTGTACCCTGAATGGTGGCTTGCGCATGCTTGTGCAGTGCTGTAACCGCATTCTAAATTTCGATTTACAATGTCCAGCTCTCTCCATTTCTCATAGCTTTCTCAAGGAAAATGCTGCCTTAAAATCCGGTTGTTGGTGGCAGGATACAACCCATGAATGGATACAACCCAAAACAGGACTTGGCTCAAGTCCCGGTTGTCCTCGATTTTTGGCTCCAGATTATCTCGCACCTGCATCTTTGGCCTTGCGCTCTAGGAAATGACGGCATTGCATGCAGCAGAGACTGTATGGCTTTCTGTGAGAGCCTCATGACTGTTCAAATGATGCCATTACACTACCATTAAATACAGGTTGCGTCACGTAAAGGAGGGGTTTCGTACAAACGAGTCATAAAATGATTCATTACTGAGTCATTTAAAACTCTGGTAAAAATGAACATGTATTAAAAGATAATTGGCTGTGTTTAAAGCTGTTGGAGAATTTAAACCCAAATAATTGTTACGTGTTAAGATCCTCCTGACTGACTGTGCCTCCTGTGCTTGTACTCCTGTAGATTCCAGTGTTTCGAGGGGCTTGTAAGTCCCTCCTGGGGCAGACGGTCAGCGCTGGAGAGTTTCATGGTAAAGATGGACTCGGGGATGCTCCAGATCCAAATGCTCCGGACCTGGATTTGGTCCAGCAAGAGGGAGCCGTGTCGGCAATGATCCGAATAGTCAACGAGAACCCCGGAGCGGTAAATATGACAGTATTGAGGTGTCATATTCAGTCATGCATTTAAACTAAATCACAATGTGTTTAGGTGTCTTTAGTGGCCACCGCTCCGCTCACCAACGTGGCTTTGGCTGTGAAACTAGACCCTTCACTTCCACAGAAGCTCAAAGGCCTGTATATCATGGGTGGCAACACAGACTGTGAGTCCTGTTACTGTTTCGTTTTGCAGATAATTCTGGTGTGTAATTAAGGTGTTGTTAACTCTATTTGAACTTCCATGTTTCATAATCCTCTCTGCATGTAAACTTATTTTTAGAACAAAGAGCTCTGATTGGTCAGTCACCAGTTTCTGAGACCATTGTGGCTAATATTAGCTGCTATGCAAAACCCCTGAGAGTGGCTAATAATGTCAATAACATAAGAAAGAAAAAACTCTTAAAAACATCTGCAATATTTGAATGAAATCACTGCAAAACATTGTTCATCAACTTTATCTGTTCCTTCCTTATCAGGAAGTTGCGTTGGCAACCCCTCATTGGCAGCGTCCAGGACAGCTCGGCGGTTGCCTCATATTTGCCCAATGGTAGTGGGTGGCGTCACATCCCCCATATTTTTTTACAGCCTATGGTTACAGTCTAAAAAAGAGCATATTTGCACAAACAGTAACTCTAATAACTGAACAGCTGTAAACAGATAATTCACTACAGTGTGTGTTTTGTGAGTGTGTTTCAGCATCACGACCCAAATCCTAGAAGGTAATTAGGTATAAAGGTAACGCTGATAAAAATATAGATGAATAATAAAAACTTATCTCATATGTTCATTTATTAACTCCTGTTCATGACATTCTGTAGTTCCACGGCACACCGGAGAGCACAAGCGGGATTCCGTGACGCTTTCTCACACAGCTGGGGCATAGGCAGTAAAGGCAAATGTACATCCAGGGGGCGCCATAAATGTAGGAAGAAATAAAGTGAAACCACTAATCTAAAACTATTTAGTACGTCTTCAGAAAACAGTGAGCTATATATAAAGCCAATATAATAATAATAATATTAATAATAATACACTCCTAAGACGGCACACAGACAGAGATGATGCTACAGTAAAGATGATATTGGTGATGTTGCAGAACGGTGATTGATAACATTATTAACAATTAGCATAACAGTTTGCTAAACAATAAACAGCTGGCGCTAACTTTTAGTTTTAACGTCACTGGTTATGTAAATAGTCATATACCCCCCCCCCCCAATCATTCGATCCTCGGCAAACATGTAAATATGAGATCTATACAGAAGGCCTTAGAAAGTTAATTGACACAGTTATCTGACGTTTTTCCAGCTTGTTTTTGTTTTCCAAAGTTGTGAGCCTAGCTCAGGGGTCTGCAACCTTTGTCATCAAAAGAACCCCCCCCCCCCTTTCACCAAAGAAAAATAGCTGAAAAACATAACATAGTTTATAAACTTGTAAAAGTTTTATTTTGTTTTAGTTATTACCTGTTACAACCATGGAATAGAAGAAAGTGCAGTGAGCATGTGTAGCGCTATTTTAAATTAAACGGTGGACTATGCAGGCCACTGCATCTGCTTTACGATGTTTGCGTAAATAAAACATTTAACTGCATCTTGGCAGCTGTAAAGAAACTCAACATAACTTTTGGAACCTTTGTGACGTCCATTTCAGTGTGCTCTTCGGGTTTCAGTTGCAGCACCTGAACATACAAAAAAACCCTAAATCAGCTTCAGGTCAGGTCTGAAATAAATGTTTTTTTTCTTCCGAAAAATAATAGCCTATTAAATGGTATTGTTCTCACGCGTTCATCTGAAGTTCGCTGCAGATGTCGGGGCTGTAAGAAGTCTCTTTGATTTTCACACAGGATCGTAAGGGGCTGATTACTAAAGAATACTTAAGGGATCGTATGTTGAGGCACAGATGGACAGGACTCCAAACGCCTTCTTTTTCCATGTTCATATACGTGTCGGGGAATGGCACTCCATGTTTCAAAAACACGTTTGTTAGGTTTGGGGATGTTTTCAAGATCACTCCACTTATGCTTTTTAGCAAGAGTAGCTTCTCCCAGATCTGCTGTCAGGCACTTGGACTTGGACACCCATAAACCTTTATCTGTATGTGTCAGCGAGTTCAGTTTCTAGAGCAGGTTTATTGACTCCCGTGAATGCGGATGTGTTCAGGAGGGATGGGTCGATGTCCAGGAAGAAGTTTTATTTTTCCTCTCTGAACTCATGGAATATTGCTACAAAGGCAGCTTGCATTGCAATAACTGCACAGTGGAAATAATCACGATTCAAAGAAGTGCGTTCCCGTCTGTGCGTCTCTGGCAAGCACCGTCATCTTGTACTTAAACGCCAAAACATCCTCCAGCATCTGCAGGGCCGTGTTTCCCTTTCCATAGAGTTTTTATTCAGCGTGTTTGAGTGACTTGTCATATCTACCATGAAGTAGAACCTCTGCAGCCAATCGTAGTCTCCCAGTTCAGGATAGCTGAGGCCTTTGCTTTCAAAGAAGGTTTTCACATGCTCCGAAGTGTTTCTGCACCTCTCCCCTGGACAGCCACCGGACTCTGTTGTGCAGCGGGAGATGTCAATATGTGAGGTCAACCTCTTCGAACCCGTTTGCAATTATTTTGTTCACTCTCTAGATAGAGGTTCATCGCTTCCACACATTCAGGGGGGAATGTTTGAGCGCATAGTGCTTCTTGGTGGAACGTCATCAGCTCTCAATCCAGTGACTTTTTGAAGTAAATGTATAGAGCTGGGGAAAAAATACCAATTCTCCGATTTTTAAACGATGTTCAGTTAATGCCTTGTGCTCGATTCTGAAAATCCAGAATTGATTCTTAATGCACGTGCTTCACATAAAAGGATATTAATGTTCACCTCTTGTTAAAATAAAAGTAGCTTAGAAAAAAAGCTGTTTGCACTGCATTGTAGATTTGTGTTTCAGTAACAAACTTAAGGAGGTGTTTTTCAGTGACCAGCATTTATATCAATATATGGATCTCCAGAACTAACATTTTAAAGTAAATATTAATAAATATCAAATCGCCGAATTACCCAGCCCTAAAATTTACAAAGGCCTTCTGTGCTCCTCTCATACTCGGTGCCCATCTGAACGCACTCACACCAGGTGAGTGATGTTTATTCCTTTGGCTTTTAGACACAACAGTCTCACTTCTCCTGTCCTGCGTTTGAGAGACATTTTTGTTGTTGGATAATGTTTTGCTACATATCAAGCACACGGGTAAGCCGAACTGGCGGTGAAGGCAGGAGTAAAATTTCTATTTTCCTCTAAACTTCTCTATTTGTATCCTATGCCTCTGCAACTTCTCGTTGCCCTCTGGATGTGGCTCCCTCATTGCCAGCAGATAATCACAGACATTATTTCAGTCAGAGCATACTGCACGTTTGTGATTTGCCGACAGATATTTAAGAAGCATTTGCTAGCTTGTGACTCTTGCAGAGCGACTCTTTGGTACTTCAGTCTATGCAATTGTCACACACGTGCACGAGCCCCAATTTGCCTGCGATTCTGGGCATGAACTGAAAATCGTGCGCCTGAAACCAGCTTTAATAAGAAGTGCTTTGATCTCCAGACAATTAATAATTTACGCAGGGAGCTGATGACGCAGCACAAAAGTGCAGTGCATCAAACACAAATGTGTGTAAAGGCCTTTTTTAAAGGTTGAAAGTGAAACTTACTGCGAAGCAAGGGGGCACCACCTGAAATGGGCACCAAATTGTTTAGGGCCGGCCCTGAAAACCTCATTTACGCTGAAGCCCTTTATGGCTATATCTGATTTTTTTTCACCTTCTGTTACCCGTATCTGATTCGTGTTCACAGGTGCTCTAGCAACATGCACAGAGTCTCAGGCTCTAAAGAGACGCTTGCAGTCACCATTTGTGAAATTTGTCAACAGTAATGAAAAGTCTGTTAGAAGAGGCTTAAAAGCATGTCGTTTAAAGAACTAACCGTTATACGACCCTCAAAAAATATTTCAAGATTTTTTTTCACCCCTATTTAAAATCAATCTGCAGATAACGAACATACTACAACTTTAATAATAATAATAATAATAGTGCTCTAATATTATTAAATGATACATTTTAGTCTAAAGGTTATTTTGTCAAATTGAAATAGAACATATAACACAATAAAATAGTTATTTTACTATTAATAATAATAATAATAATAATAATAATGAATGGACTGGTGTGATTTAAAGGCGTGCTCGATCACCCTGCAGACTGGTTCTGTGCATGTGCACAAAAATATTTGTTCAACTCTCTTTGAAACTGTTGATTTATTAACTTCCTGTAAGCTTAGGGCTTGTTTAAACATAGAAGGAACACGAAGCTCTCTAATCTCCCTCGCATCTACCCTGATCGTCACACAGTAACTTTGCATGTCATGAATATGCAAATCCGTAACCAATAGGCGAGTAACTGGGGGAGTAGTTATGAAGTTTTCCGAAAGAAAATATCAGCCTATTGCCAGAATAAGCTTTGGCTAGAGAGATTGAATGAGATTTTAATTCAAAATAAGAGACTTTCTGAGTAAAAGAGTCACATTTCCAAGTGTGAACAACGTATTATAAAAGTTTTAAAAGGCTGCTGACACTCACTGCCATTGTATGGGATGGCAAACGCGAGGGGTGGAAGGTGAGCTGCGAGCATTCCTTAGGAAGCTCAGAGGGCAAGCGCACATTCTAAAGAATTGGGGAAGCATTTGCTTATTACGTAAAAGATAAAATTGATTTCATTTTCAAACATTAATTGATTTATCGCCCAGCCCTGTTTAGAACACCACATTACTTTGATGATTAGAGAAGATATGATGCTGCTTTTAAAAACCCACAAGAGTCAGTTGTGCTCAACCCCCCCACTGACCTCATGCATGTCCCACCGCAATCAAGCCACGCCCCTTACTTTTTGTGACCAATTGTCAACATTGACTCCCAGATATCACAAACCTGCCTTGAAACATTCCTCTGCAGCTCGAGGAAACACCACCATATGTGGGGAGTACAACTTTGCGGCTGACCCAGAAGCAGCTTATATCGTCCTCAATGAATTCACATGCCCAGTTTACATCGCAACCTGGGAGTTCACGTGTCGCAGCAAACTACCCTGGGTGAGAACCTGAGCCTTCACCATATCCAGCAGCCTCTCGCTTGAATAACCTCCACATGTGCTGTTTTCCAGGACTTCTGCGAAGGCTGGTTGGCTCAGGATACAGAGAAGGCTCGCTTCATGAAGCAGATCTTCCAGCACAGCATGGAGAACCAGTTCAGCGAGAGGATTGAGAAGGAGCTGGTGGCAGGACAGGGCTTCATCTCCTGTGACTCTTACGCCATGGCAGCAGCAATCGACGACTCTTTCGTGCTGGAGACTGAAGAGCGAGCCGTGACCGTGGAGCTGGCAGGAAACTGCTGTCGGGGGATGATGGTGGTAGACCACCTGGACCTGCTACAGAAGAGCCACCCTGCTCACATCCTGAAGAAAGTTGACTTGAACAGCTTTAAAAAGCTCATGATGAACGCCTTGAGGTGAACCAGCCATGTGCTTCATATTTCACCTGTGAGACCAAACGCTCGAGATGTTCTTTACATTGTTTAATAATAAAATGGAAACATTTCCAATTTGATTTCTTGTGTTGATTCAGTGATTGATGAGAGCTGGACATGTTTTAGTAGATTTATTGTGGAAACTATAACACAGAAGCTGAATATTTACAAGGATTTGCTTTAAGAAGCGGTTGCTTTCATTCTTTTCTTCCTCGGAATCGAGATCGGCCGTCCATCTAAAAAAAGAAAAGGCTGTTATAACCGGGATCACCCGCGTGTCTTCAAATATGTAAATAGTTACTAAACCACATTTTAACGAAATCACAATTTTAAACGTATTTGGTTTGTATGGGAGTTGTTCGGTGATCACATGAAGGGTCATTAACCAGTCGCTTTCTTTCTGAACTAAAAAAACTTTTGTTTAAAGCCTTATTCATAAGAGCCCGTCTGGCACCATCAACCATGCCACGTTCAGTCACCTAAATCACCTTTCTTTCCCATTCTGATACTGGTTCACATTCACTACATTGAGTTGTGGTCAAGCAATTGGCTAATTAGAAATTTGAGTTAACAAGCAGTTGGACATAAGTAGCCAATAAAATGGTCGGTGATAGTACATAATAATAGATCAGGGAGCAAAACTCACCATTGATCTCCTGCACTCGAAGAAAGCCACCTGCAGAACCCGGCAGTGCCCCTCCTTCAAACACTCGCTGGGCAGTTTGCCCTCCTGTAGCCAAAGAGAAGCTTGTGACCCGGAACTAGCTCAGTGACCGCATGGATTATCATTTCCATCTACAACTTTATGAGCTATAGGTGAAAAATGATGAACTTGCGCCATAACGTAACATCAATATTCTTCAAGTGTGTTCATGAGTAGTTCATTGGAAATGTTAACCGTACGTTCTAACATATGCAAAAATAGTCAAAGCACATTTTGTTTGTATTATAAGTTATATTAAATTATTTGTTAGGGTCTTGAAACCATATTTCAACCTATTCGTACTGAGACACTAGTAGCTTTCATTTTGGGGTTTTTCGAATGACTAAAAGCACTTTGCAGTTTTTAGTAACTATACTTTATCACTTTGCTTTGTCACATTCTACCTGTGCATGTGTATTTTTATGAATATCCTGTAGTACTATAAAAATAACTCAATCATAATAAGACTCAAATGTTACTGTGCTGATATTGAAATAGGCTTGTAGTGTACATTAAAGTGACGATTTTAAGCAAAACAAATGATCAAAACCACGTAAACAACAATATTAAAAAGTACACGATGTCATTTGTGATCTAGTGCAATTATTTCAAAGCGTGTTAAAAGTATTCACGTGATGCTAGTGTTCCTTATAAAAAGTACACATTTCCGATTGTAAACATTCTATCGTAAATACAAATACCCTTGAAATAATTTTTTTTTAATAAAATAAAAGTATTTTTTCGCTCACCAAAGATTAACAAAATTACATCTTACCCGAAGTAAGACGAGTATTTCTCAGTTAAAGTTTCCTGTTACATTCATTAGATCAATAAGACACCAAATCCTAACAATTTGGGCATTCAGACTATTTCGACGAACATTAAACACAAAATGAGTTTAATATAATATTAAATATGAGGAGATGCTTGTGGCAGAGCTGCGGTTACCTTCAAAACACAGTCATGATTAAGGAGACAGTCTTTGAAATCTTCTCTAATGCCAGAGCAGGCGCGGCCATCTTCTTCTTTACCCTCGAAATATCTGGGCATTGCGTAAGGCTTTTATTCGATCACGGTTTGGCGAGAAACGGATAAGAAATATGTTTAAAAAGTCAAAATCGAGTTTATGAAAGCCGCCATGTTGTTTGTGACGTATTTCCGGGTGGGATCTTCTTCTTTGCATTGCAAAGAAATTTCCATTGCAGCATTTTCTTTTGTGCTTTACCGCGCCACCACCCGGCGTTGTATTTGGGTCATTATATTGATAAAGGAAAAGTTTTATCATTTATATTCTCTTTGTTTTTGTTTCGATTGAATACATCAATTTGTAATCCTTGCAAAACTTATCAAGAGTTGTCGCCGCCTAGTGTTCAGGAGAGCGAAATAGACAAAACAAGGAACTGAATGATATTCTCAATTTTATGAAAAGCGGAGAATGTGACGAAATGAAAATGTGGACTAACGGCTGAAATCCAAAGGGAGGGGAAGAAAATTATCTTTTAATTCAAACAAATAACTACAATATAGGAGCTGAAACCAATTCTGAGCTGGTCAACAATTCTGATTAAGTCTGACTTTTGACTAAACGTCATACTTATCAGAGACCATAATTAAAGTCGAGAAGTGTCTAAACAATCCTCAATTTCTGATCATTTTTCACCCAAAGCCATGCTAACGGCATCTCATTATTTCACGGCTAAAATCCTCTCCATTTCGAACCAGAGATGTGAGAAATGCACCTCGACTCCCCCGTGGCTCTTTAAGAGACAGATGAGAAAGAGAATGGGACCCACAACAGAACCCTGTATATCACCAGAAGTGACTTTAGTAGATTCAGATTGGAAATAATTAAGAATTAAGAACTAACGAACTAAGAACAATCTCAAAAGACAAGTCTGAATGACCCAAGTATGAGGTTTTATGTTCTACATAAACTCACCTGCTTACCAAGCAGTTGTTTTCAAACGCTGTTCTTCTTAAACCAATGCATTGTTTGATGGTAGAGGTGGCGTTTTTAGGTTCAAAGGCAGTGTTTCTCCTCCAAACAGCTAGTTTTTTTTTCATTTTGGCTCTGAACCATTCATAATTAGAAACCCAAGGCAGTCAAGAGCAGCAGGATTCGTCACCAATTGTTTTCTAGGTGACTGACCTCAGCTGTATTGAGAAGATACTTGTGTTGTTCTTGTTCCTTTCCATTCTCAGAGCTGGGTTAATTTTTTCTTTGTGTAACATGTGAAAAAGTAAATTCCATATTTCAGTTTGATTTATTATTGTGTTAATGATATTTTATTTTGAAAAGTAGATTCTCTCTGTTACATCGATCTCTCACTTGATGCATGTCAAATCCTAAGTCTTGTAATACATCCCGCTTAATTAAACCCCAAGCTAGCAAAATGAGCAAAAAACAAACTTCTTTAGAAAGTTTATTTAAGAAGGGGAAAAGCCTGCACCTGCTAGAAAAGGAGAAATCTGCCTTTAACAGACAGTATCAAGAATCCTATTTAAAATATGGATTTATCGTGATTCCTACGCACCGTTCCTGCCGTGCATAATATGCGGTGACCGGCTGGCGACTGAGGCGATGAAGTCTTCAAAACTTGTTCGCCATTTGGAGAGCAAGCACCCCACAGTAAAAGACAAAAGTAAAAGGTATGTTTAAACGTTACTATAGCGACCAGGGAGCGTTGGGGCAGAAAGGATGTTGCTCATGTCATGTTCTGTTGTTGCTGCGACGTTAGGAGGACGCTGCTAATAAAGTTGCACGTGATTACACAGTGGATTTACGTTCATTATTATTATTATTATTATTATTATCATCATTTTATTTTGCTTTTGGGCCGTGAGAATATTGTCAGACAATCAATTGGTCCGTGGTGCACAAAAGGTTGGGGACCACTGATCTAAACACCTATTCCTGCCTTTGTGCTGCTCTACAATCGAGTCTACAAGAACAGCTCTTTGGTTTTGAAATCTAATGAACTTGAGCTAGATCACTGTCTAGAAGACACAACCTTCAGCTGATTGTTTGTTTCGAACACTGCAGCAGAATGAAGCAACATCACAAAATAAAAATATACTTCAGGGCTGAAAACAGCATCAGTGTTTATTGATTTCAGAATTCATTTTAAAACATTAAAGGCCTTTCATTTACATGGTTTGTCATTTAAATAACGAAACAGAAACAATACATGGGAAAATGATGGATTGCTTCAAGACGTATTTCTCTGTAACACTTTATTCAAATCGACATCGGAGCAGGAGAAAACAGATGAAGTCATGAACGTCTCTAGTGCACATTTCATCTTGATGTGAGACAGAAAGGAAGATTTCTGCACGTTCCAGACAAGAATCCTGAAATATGAGAGTGATACAGTGCTCAACTACAGCCCGAGCGTTTCACTTCCAGAGGAGAGATCGCTGACAGCACAAGGGCTTTCTATTGCAAACCACGCTCACAAGCAGCTCCAAGTAGAGAAAAGAGAACAGCAGGATATGCTCGGAACCTGAACCCACGACATTCTTGTGGCAGACCCACTAAAACTTTCTTCTTAGTTAAGAAACGCATCTACAATCAGTTGTGATGAGAGCACTTTGGAAATCTGTACAGCAGTTATTTCCCCACGCAGTCCTTACGCCAGGAGCTTCAAGCTACATCACGAGAACCGTACAGACGTCAAAGCCAGCACAAATACCAGCGACTGGCTTCGTGCAACTTCCACAAAAAAAATCCATGATTCCTGTTAATATTGTGATCTGATCAGTGGTATCTGTAGACCACGAAGGCTAAGAAACACAATAACATCTGCAAAGCTTCAAATGTGACACCGTTTCATTAGTATGGAGCCCATAAAGTGGGAAAGGTGATGGAAAAATATGAGATGGGGCAGTAAATTCATTAAAAAATATTGCATGGTGATTAATCCCCCGGGAAACTGGCTCCAGCAGCTTATGTGGACCATTATTTTGGTCTAAAAAACCCTGCAGCGTTCACCTGCAATCTATTGCTTCCAGAGAAACTTCCTGCAGACAAACCTTGTAATCCAGTAGATGATGCGTCCCAACGGTTCAAAAACAGCAGCAGCACATACAGAATGCCTTCATTACCCAAAGTAGATCACTTTCAAACTCTCAAAAGTATTCATGCTAATAACAAGACTCAAAGCCAGTGCAGACTGCATCAGTGCATCATGGGCTTCTCTCAGGAGCTCAGAGAACTACAGCGTGGTGCTGTGAGAGCCCTCCATGGAACCTCCGTGGCCGTCAATGTGTTTTAAGTAAATGATTCACTACAGACCCCCAAACACCATCAGCTCCAGAGCAGTGTGAGAGCTGTTGCAGAGGAGACACATGGCACGAGGCTCTGGAGTAGTGATGGAATCATCATGTGACTCATGGCAAAAGACGCTTAGTTTGTGTGGAAAGTATATCTTCCAATGGAAAAACAATACTTGCATCTCCTTGTGGAGGACTTGAGGATTCTGATGTATGCAGTTGTTCGATCTGCAGAGGGGAGTTACATAATTACCAGCATTTGTGTTGTTTTAATAATATACTAACTGAAAGCATGACTTGTCATTCATTTTCCAACCCGCTTTTTGCCTTTCTGGGTCACGGGGGTGCCTATCTCCAGCGCACATTGGGGGAGAGGCGGGGTACACCCTGGAGAGGTTGCCAGTCCATCGGAGAGCAACATTCACTCACACGTTCACACCTAAGGGGAATTTAGATTATTCAATTAACCTAACCACATGTTTTTCGGATTGTGGGGGAAACCCATGTGATCACATGCAAACTCCTACCAGTAACCGTCTAACTGGAAGGCCACAGTGCTACCCACTGTGCCACCGTGCTGCTAGTCATATTCTGACATATTTATTTAAAAAAAGAGCTCCAAAACAAATCTGGTCTGTATTCAATCTTTACATCGGTCGTTTAGCGATATAATAATTTCAGCCGTTCAGACTGTATTGAAGAAATTGGATACAGGTCCCAAATGGGCAAAAAAGCACTTTTGTGTCGCATTGGGCTGCAGTCTGAACATTGCCTAACACTCGAGTCACACTGCACGATTGTCAGAGCAGAGCAGATTTGAAAACAGCACAAGACCAGGATTATTATGAGAACTTTAGATTTCATTTACTGGGTCAAGAAGCACTTTTGAACAAAAACCACTGTTGATATTGCTGTCTATGCTTTTGTATCTCCTCTACAACTTCACGCTGCCCTGGATGTGGTGCTCTTGTTGGCTGCAGATAATCAGACATTATTTCAGTCAGAACACATTTCGCTCTGCCCCATTGTGACTCACCGACAGCTCCAGATATGTAAATATCTCACCACCAGTCTGCAACTCTCTCAGAGTGAGTCTTTGGTACTTCACACCGTGCGTTTGTCACATTTGTGCATGAGCTTCGATCCACGTGTGATTCTGGGCAGTCAAAGGTGATTGCCCAAGACTCAAAAACTGGGCTAAGATCTTGCAATCTGAAACCGGCTTAAGTGAACAAGTCAGAGAAACATTGTCTGCTCAGGGCGGGGCGTTCTTCAGGTCCGGTCACATGATTTGTTCACTGCAGATAGGAGTCACTTTTGTACAGAACGGAATGATTCCTGCAGTACACCTCATCCCTGTTGCATCACCAAAGCTATGGAAAGCATCAGATGCAGCAACCACCACTGAACTCTAGCAGTGGAGAAACATCTAGAGCAGGAGTCTCAAACTCAGTTCCTGGCGGGCCATAGCCCTGCAGAGTTTCTTCAAACCCAGAGCTTCTTGGGATACCAAAAGTTTGGACAATCCCATGCTGCTGTGGGAGAACAATCTGTGGAACTTTAACATGATGGCGAAGAGTCCACAAAAGCAAGTTCCATAAACCCCTGGATGAGGAGGATCCAGACCTAAAACCCTGATCTAAACTTTGAGAAGAGCTTTCACAGAGAGGTTACAGCTGCAACGCTTGCACTGAGGTCATATTAAACCCTACAGACGAAGAAGTGAGTCGCCAAATAAGTTCATATGTTTCTAAAGGAAGATGAGCGAGTAATTATAGTGAACATTCGTTTGGAACTCTTTCCATCTTTCAACAGCACGTCAGAATCCAGAGTTTTCTCTTCTCCATTTAAATCTCTTTATTCATGTGTGAAACTTGAAAGAAACAAGACTTTCGAGTCTCATCACCTTAAGGCTCCTCATGGACTTCAGCCACAGGGAAATGCTTCCATCAAACCCAACCCTGGACTCGGTGCTGGCCCTGACTCTGTGAAACTGAGACATGGAGCAGAGCGACCGAAGCGATAAGGCACGGAGGAGGGCGGCCCTGCACCCGTCCCAACAACACAAAGATTCCCTCCACACCGTTGAATCTCTCCTCCTCTCGGGTTTACACAAAGCATTTACTAATTAAAGACTTCCTTCAAATAAATAATTCTCCTTCATAATAAAAACAGCCATTAAAATCTTGCAGATTGAGAGCATCGTTGATTGATCGAGCAGTGTCGAGACTCAGATACGCTGATTGCTTCTCAGGATGCGGAATCAACAATTTGGCATCAGCTGGTTCGTCAAAATGTTCTTAAACATGGCAAATTACACTAAAATTACTTCTGGCACCATCCCACCTGACCATCTCCCAGCAGAGATTCAGCCGTAGTCACCTGACTCAGGCTCTGAGGTCCGGTCCTGTCCGGAATGGCTGCCTCGGAGAACAATCTTCACAAGTAAAGCAGGTCTTCTCAAACAGCAGAGCAGCCTTGAATCCTGAATGCTGAATCTTCGTGACAGCAGTGAGTCTGGGAATCCGTGTCGGTGTCTGTACAGTAGACTTCACATTCACCAGCAGCTCCGAGAGGAAGCAAAGGAACATTGAGAGTAAGAGCAAAAGAGTCGAGCTGAAGCAGTGAAGAGGCTCCTGCTGGTCCACATCTGAGCAGCTCAAGCACTGGACAGCTAGCCAGGAATCCTCTTGATATGGATCTGAGAGGGAACAGAGAAAACAGCAGTAAGCAAAAGCTCTTCGGCTCAAGCCGAGGCCAGAATACAGGAAACGTCCAGCTCTGAAACTTGCTCACCCTCTGAAAAAATACCCATTGCTTCCAAATGTGATTACTAGCTGTTGATTAATTTTGTGTAACCGCACAAATCTCTCTGGTTCAGGTTGTTCACTTAAAATATCAATCTGCAGTTACTGGTAACCATAGTAACTCACGGTTTTGCTTGAGAGCGAGACCGCAGCATAGATTTCCAGATGAACTGGATTATTTTTGTGTTTTCAGACTAATATAGTCATTTTATAAGCAAAAGCCTCAGTTGCTCCTCCCCAAAGCTGGACAGAGACAGAAGAGCATGTCAGAAGAAGAAGCAGCAGGTCACTGATGGGTGATCTGAAAGTTGAATTGTATTTAAACTTGAAACACAAGTTGAATTTTGTCTTACGTCTTGTTTTTTTTTTTTTGTTTAATTAAATACTTCAACCGCCTAATGACACTGGGCTAATATGATGCCACCGCCGAGCTCTGCTGGGAGCCGCCATTGAACGCCGCATACGCAACTTCCTGATTAGGATGATTTCCCCTCTTTTTATAGGGGAAAATTGAGCCATTGTAGCACACACTGAAGTAAACTTGAACCAAAAACAAAATATTCAACTTTGTTCACTGTATAGAAACTTTTGAAAATCCTTAAAACTGTTTGTGTAAATAACGTAATTTCTGAAGAAATAAATAAAACTTTCCCACGGACTTCAGGAATCATTCTGCAGCCAGCACCATGGGGGCGCTTGCCACGGTTTGGCTTCACTTTGCCGGCCACGTGAGACACAGTTGGTTTGAATGCGAGAAGCTTCTCGAGCTGGTAGGCGAATGCTTTACCACTAGGCCACAGGTATGAGTGGATCCAAAATGAGGCAACCAACAAAAAGTCTCTCTGGTTAAGTGGAGGATTTATTTAGTTTCCAAAAAACACAGCTCCACAACAAAAAAGTGAATTAAGTCTTCAAGATTTAAATCAATAATATTTATGAATAAGGAACAAATAAAAATCACTCCAAGGGAGAAAAACTAAATGCCAGAATTCAACAACAGAGTACTCACAAAAATTCAGGTCTCTCACGCTAATCACCAAGCAAAGACCAGAACAAAAAGAGCTACGTTCTCATAATACACAGTGTTAATTAAATGAGGGACAGGTGACTCCACTCAAACTAACTACATGGCAAACAGAAAAAAAACACAACACTTTGGCGACATCTAGTGGCAATACTTGAAATGACAGATTGTGACAGTCAGCAAACATTTCAAAAGCATAAATGCTATAATGTTGGAGATGCGTGTTTGAACACTTTCAGACGGTCAGTAATTGAAGCGTGTCTGTTTAAAAGTCTCTCAGACAAACCTTGAATAAACTCAGGCTAGAGCTGTGTTTTCTCAGTTGAACTTTTCTCTGGTTGTCATGGAGTTGTGGGTAATGTGAGTCATGGTGTCAGTTATGAATTCAGACCCAAGATTTTATTAATAACTTTATTTTGTTTACAATCGGGTGGTGGTGGAGTGGGTAGCACTGTGGCTTTTCATTTAGAAGGTAGGTGGATCGAGGTTCGCCATCGATCTTAGGTTAGGTTAATTGAATAATGTTAATTCTGCAGGCCGGATGTTTGACACCCCAGTTTTAAACACTTCTTCATTTTGTATTTTCTAAATATACAAGTTTCAGGCTGAACTGTTCGGTATGCATGTGGTTCAAAATGAGTATGCAGACCATCAAACAAACCTCTAGTAGATAAGTACACAAACCAAGAACTTCTAAATGTCTAAATTATTAAACACAGGTTCAAAAGTTTTAATTTACTATATTGTACCTAAATGTGCATAAATTTGCAAACTGTGGAGTAAAAAATAGTACTTTGAAATGTCTTTCCTGCACTTGCCAAGGTGTCAAAAATGATTCTCTGTATCGCAGCCACGAGCGCATCAAGCGAGCGCACATTCAGCTTTGCTGGCCGGGTGCTGGACTCCAGGAGAAATAGATTAAACCCCGGTACAGCAGATGCCATTCTTTTTTTGCACAGCGAACGTAAAAATGTGACAGGGTGATATAATTGGCTATAATTACAACATTAGCTTATTTATTTCAGTATTTCCATTCAAAACGTGTATAAAGTATCCATCATCTCTGCTTTCATCTCTAGTGATGCTCCCTGCTAGTTTGTGACATTAGAAATTTAATTTAATCTTTTAAAAACTCAATAAAAATGTCTTCAAAGGTACACCCTCAGCTTAGCTAACCCGGGCCTGCACAGAAGCAAACCCACCTCACTAATGATGGCCCATACGGCGGAGTCCTTCTGCACGGTCAGGCGCAAGGCCACCACAGGGTTGAAGAGTGCCTCGACGGTCCCCTCTGCCACCCCGTTCTCAAACTGAGCTGAAGAGAAATAGACAGAAGAATACTCATGTGTGTCTGGAAAACGGCAAACATTACAAAATGTAGGGAGTTAACAGGAATATGTGTATATATGAGTAAACTGTGAGTTTGCTAAACTGAAGGTTTCCATATAACAGGGTAGTTAACAGTAATTAAAAAATGACTTACATTTTGGTTATCACTATCTTGATGCACCAGGTGATCAGCTAAAAATCAGAACCAGGCTTATTTTTCTCTCTTAGTGATTTACAAGCACAGACCACCAGAGGTACCCAACATTTGTACTCAAGTAAGAGTAAAAGTAACAATCCCAATAGTTACTTGAGTAAGAGTAAAAAGTATCCGGATGGAAAAACTACTCAAGAAACTAGTTACTTCTGATCTGATTGATAAGAAGCAAAAACTTTGACTTTCAAACTATTTGGAAAGGTTTTACACAGTTCTCCTTGAAAGTCTCTTTGTTTTGTTTCTAGAAAACTGAAGTAAAGTAGCCTCTCAATCCTGTGATGGGCACATAAACATCACATGAACTGTCAAAATTTCAAACACAATCACATGTTTTTCTAAGCTTTTGTCTGCATTCAAACAAGCAAACAGAGAACAAAAGAGAATGTGTGTGTGTGCTGAGTACTCTTCCTTTTAAAAGCAGTCTCCTTTAAAAACATTTAATTACTTTATTCTTTCTTATATTTTAAGTACATGTATTTATGAAGTTTTCATCACGAACATGTCCTGCACTTAATGTTAGGTGAAGTGTCACAAATAAAACCTTTAGTGAAGTGTACAAAAGTGTGTTTAACGTCACAGTTTGTTTATTTTGTTTATTATCAGTTTATTTAAATACAATAATAAATTAGGCATCACATTGACACTTTAGCAGTACATGTTTTTTCAGGTTGGAGCTGGAATTTTTGTATACAGCGTGCATGGGATTATGAAACTATTCTTTCTCACATGTTCATTCGAGGCACTGCTTCAGCGATCATCTTTCTAAACAAGCTCCTAAGCAGGAGATCCTCTCGGGAAGCAGCCGCTCCAATATCTTCAGATACTTCAGATCAAGTCACGTAAACAAATTATTTAATATATCTAATATTTATTACAATTTTGTCACGGAGGAATGCCATCAAATGTAACGAAATAAAAGTAACATCACGCTCTGTGCACTCTTTCAAATGTTAAATCTATTTTTATGAAACACATTCTTGTGCTGCGAGCTATTGTGTACCTAAAAGTACCACTGTATATGCAGATAACCAAAAAGATGGCGGGGGGTGGGGCATCACAGAGACTAAGAAAATAAGCTCCCGCACACCATCCACCTTTGTCACTTGAGGGGGAATACAAATACCCATCTCTGCAAATTCAAAGGTGCTGAATACTGAAGTCATATTTCTAGAGTTGAACTGTGCCTCATAAAGTCAAGTCTGTTTTGATATGTGAGTAAATATAAGAGATCAATAGCATTAGCGTTCACCAAGAAAAATCCCAAACTTTTTAACCTTGAACTCGTTGACAGTTTCTTTGACTCAGATGAATTGAGTTCAGATGCTTTTGCTAAACAGTTTTATTGTGAAACAGAAGTACAGAGCTGGTAAAAAACACTTTTTTTCAAGAAAAGTCTCATCAAGCCTCATCAAGAACATCTCAATTTCATTTTTAATGTACTTATTTAATACGGATGGTAAAGTAGTTCAATGATGCAGAACACATCAGCCTTTTATCAGGGTCATTGGGAAAGTTTCTACCATCATTATGGTTTAAAAAGAGCAAACGCAGTTGTTTGAGCTTCATCCAACCACTAGTAACAAGTGGAAAAATGGTTTTGCAATATCTTCTATATTTTCAGAAAACTTATGAGCACAACTTTATGTGGCAATATCCCTATTACTGAAACTTAAGCCATTTTTTTGTGACATAACTATGTGACTAATGCATTATTTTTACAACAATCTCCACAATTAATGCGCACAATGAAAGAAAACGGGAATAAAGTGTTGAGTGGCTGGACTCTAGAGTTGTGGAGAAGTGTTGTCTGGAGTGGTATTGTGAGGCACAACTCTGGGATTAGTGGCTAACAGAAAAGAAGCATTTCACCAAAAATAATGAGCTCATTATTCATTAACTCTATCATTAGCGAGACAGTGGCTGGTGTGACATGAACAGTGCTCGTGTAATTCAGGGGAATCCTCTTTAACCTAAGCAATGGTCCATATTTTAAGACCTTGTAATAAGTTAACCTCTTAAGCCCTGAGGCCTATTTTCCGAAAATCCTCTACCTTCACTTTATAAGGTGTTTCTCAGCTTTTACAAGGTCTAAACTGCAAATCTTGGTATCAAAATAAAGATGGGTTCTTGGGGAGTGGTGTGGATGAGTTAATTTGACAGTCAAGAACACTGGGTAAGAGTAATTGATGTTGGAATGGCCAAAAAATGAACTCCGCCTAAAAAAAACACATGTTTCCTCTAATATCTCCTTATTTTACTTGTAAACAAGCAAATAAACACAATCAATTGTAACAACTACATGTCAAGGACATCTGTAGCAAGTTTGGTGTCCATACTACAAGAAACTAATATTCTGTACAGGTTTTGATTGAACAAAGTCTATCTAAATAACTTTTGTTGAAAAAACAGCAAAGGTAAGACAAGAATTACATGCTTGCTTGGTTTTTGTTGGCGTTTTTTCGGGGAACTTTCGCTCCCTGCTCTGAAATACTTCATGCAATGTAAATGAGTTGCATATCACTGGATTCAGCTGGTTGTTAGCTTTCATTTAATGTCATGGTTTTGGTGTTTCCGTTTATATTGTGGATACATATCGCACATAAACAAAAACGTGGTCATGAATTATACTCCGGACATGTTGTTGTTTATTTGCATGGCGTTCGAGCTGTGGTTAACGGATATGAAATTGAATTAGATACGTTTTTAGAGGAGTTTCCGCTGAACACAACAGTATTTAATATGTGTGGGTTATTCTCAGGGTTAGTGAGCTATGAGCGAAAATGTAACGCACAAGGGGGCAAGTCCCCGGTACCGGGCTTAAGAGGTTAAATGAAGACTGGCTGTCAATGTTCACTTCACTGGCAGGATCAAGTAGAGGTGGTGCAGACGGGAGGTGCACATGTGGTGCTCTGTGTCCATGCCATGTTTTCAACCCTTCCTCTACACTAAGGTTTATGAGTCAGTAAGAGAAACGGAACTCTGAGAAACGGTTTTCTCTTTTAGTATCGACTCGTGATCTTTTTCATATCTCTCCTGATGTGAAAATTCCTGAATAACTCACCAAGCTTATAGAAGCGATCCTCTGTTCGTTTGTATTTCTCTTTGGTCTTCACTTCAGCATCCTGCAAGGCAAGACATCTCCGTTTAAATGTGTGGGTTTGTGCATCATGATAAAATAATGAGCCAAAGAGCTCAGACACATCTACACAAACTCTAATGTACTGAAGCTCATTCGGAAAAGAAAGGCTCCTGGAAGGTTTTCAAGCTCTGCCTCACAGCAGGATGTGCTACATAGCCTCATTAGCACATCAGTCAGTGACTAAACTTAGCCCTGGTGCCAGTGGAGGAAAGACCTCTACAGCCTTGTTTGAACATGTAAAACAAACTACATCACAATCGACAAAGAGTGATTTTTTTTTTACCGAAAAGGGCAGGACCTCGACAGTAGTGTTCTCGATTTTGTCTCCGGGGTGCTCCTGGTTCCCACTCCGAAAAAGAAACCTGCCAATCACAGGCTGACTGTTAATGAATAGACAAGTGCAGGCACAGATTTATGAATTGTGATAATGCAGAGAGGGCCCACGGATGAGAACCAGTGTGGCCCGATGTCTTCATGACTCGCTAATTAAATCCAGTCTCACTTTAGCAAACTGACACATTGCCTCGTCAGCGCCGTTTCTGTTCACACGTTATCAGAACAGGTCAAGACTTTGTTAGACAAGGAGAATTAACGAGCAAACAGCATGACAGCATTACTGTATGCACTGCAGGTTTATGAAGGTTCAATCAGAACTAAAATTATCCCCATTTTTGAGTAAAAAAAGATTCTTTTTAAAGCTTATTATTTTTTTCAGCAATAGTATAATATACAGTCCATGACCAATGTCACCTGGGTACAAATTGACATGAAGTGCTCCTGAAATATAATGTAATCTCATTTTAATCCTACCAGCTTTTATAATAATGTTTCAGTGCAAAACAAAACTTTCAAAAAGTATTCTAATATTTGTAGCTTCGTGAAGCCAAGGCTAAAGGCGGTTTCAGAATGCATGAATTTAGCCCCGATTTTGAGTCGCAGACAATCGCATGCGACTGGCCAGAATCACAGGCAGATCGGAGCTCGTGTGCACGCAGTGTGAAGTAGCAAAGACTCGCTCTGCGAGAGTCGCAGGGCCGTCACAGGCTGGTCATAAGAAATTCAGCGTGCTTAATATCTGGATCAGTCTGCGAGTCGCAGTCGTGCAGTGTGAAATGTGTTCTGATGTCTAAGATCGCCCGAGCCAATGAGAGAAACACATCCAGGGCAACATGAAGTTGTGGAGGAGTTACACAGACATAGATGGCAATATAAACTGTGGTTTCGGTTCAAATGGGATTTTTTTCGTTTTACTTGGTTTTTTTTATAAAAAGCAGTCTGAACCCGGCTTAAGTCATATGAGCTCACCTGTAACTAGAAAAACGATCAATCAGGCATCAGGTGTGCATAAGAAGAAGCCCACTGCACTAGAACTGCAACTAGACCTCTGCAAACATGCCTAAGATTCACCCTGAGACTAAAGTGTTGATTATCAAGAGGCTGAAGATCAGATCCATTGCTGATGTATCAAGTAGAGAAACCGGTTGTGTTTGTGAATTATGGTTAAAAAAAGTGTACAACAATTGCCTTTGAAGTGGTGGACCCAATTCAGCTGATAGATCCAAGAGAAACGCTCTCAAGAATCTCAATTGGCTTATTAGCCGCACATTATCATTGGCCAAGAAATCATTATGGTCACGAATTACACGTTCTCTCGGTATTTGTTCATTAGTCATCAAGTAACGGCAACAATCACCTTTAAGAAGGAACTTTTTTATTTCATTGATGCTGTGGACGCTGTAAATCTTTTACAAACTGCAGAAGAACTTGGAGTATTCTTGGACTCCTAGACCCGATAATGTTAACTTTATTTATTTATTTTTTTTTGCTCATTTAGATTTTGTTCTTTATTTTTTCTGTTGTGCTCAGTTTGTGTCTGTAATATCTCACATTTGTACTTGCAATTTAGTCTGTATATGCATTTGTTTAACAAAATAAAATAAAGAAGTAATAGCAACAATGCTATCCTACAACTTTTAGGCACAAGGGTCAAGGCAGTCTCTATATGTTTAGCAATCACAAATATTCTTAATACCTTGTCAAATTAACTAATATCACCTTATCTCACCTAAATTGTGTTTTTCGTAGTATTTTTCCCCGGCCATATTTTTAGTTTTGCTCGTCAACTTCACAGTCATTTTAGTGGCGCGTGCATTTTTTTAAATGTTCATGATTGTCTGATATAAGGTGTGATTAATAAGTCATACGTCATCTTAGATACCTTCTTTTTATATCAGATACATCGGCTACATTTCCACTAGATGTCACTAATACCTCAAATATCCACAGTACGCTAACAACATTTACATACGCACAGTCCATATTCTACTTGGCGTCAACTTGTGTTTTTATAAATCTGAAACAATGAGCAAAAAGAGGAGTATGCACCTTTTGGGCTAGTTTTGTATGTACGCAACCTTTATAAATGAGGCCCCAGGTTAGACAGACCCTGCAAGACAACTGCTCGAGAGGAACGTTTGTTAACTCAAAAATCCATTTTCCACTGCAGCTGAGCTCCATTGGGATTGGATTCTGTCTTGAAATGGCCTCCATGGTCGAATCAGAGCCCAGAAGCCAGCACTAAACAAAATACAATTGAAAAACCTTTTGGCCTTTGCCAAGGCCCACAGCCCTCTAAAAGGATGAAAAAATGCTGAAAAAGTGGCAGAAGGTGGATTTTTCAGATGAACCTTCAGCAAATACATGGATCCCAGATGCACCCAGAAAACAGGGATGGAATAAAAATCATTGTCTGGGGTTACATCTAGTATGTGGGCAAATTCTACAGCAGAATGATGCTCCATCACACTTCAAAGTTCTTCAAGGAGAAGAAGATCAAGGTGCTCCAGGATTGTCCAGCCCAGTCACCAGACATGAACATCATTGAGATGGTAGCGGAAGAATGGAAGACGAAATCAAAGAATACTGATGAACTCTGGGAGGCATGTAAGACTTCAAGCACATGGAAGTCATAGAAGATATTTGCAGTAAATTTGTCATATGATCTATTTGTAACAGTCAACATACATAAATACTATTTATACAAAATGGAAAGGACTGTATCTGTTCCTCACTTTTTGGAAAACGCCTGAAACAAATGTGACCCAGATTTAAAGATAAAAGAGAAACTTTCGTTTCATTGCTTTTGCTTTTAAATGAAAGTCTCATGGTGGAGTGTGTGCTTTCTGACATCTCCCTCTCTCTTCCTCTCAGAGGTTTGTAATTGAGACATCTTATTTTAGAAGTGTTTGATTAGCAACCTCGAAACTCCTGTGAGGCAAGCAGACGTGTGAATGATGCCTCCTGATCAGAGCAGGAGCAGCATCGCTCTTCCACGTGCTGAGAGAGAGCCTCGCTATACTACTTTTAGTAATGAATATTATTTTGATTGAAAGAAATGACATTAATTTGAAACAGAATCTGGATATACAGTACTGTAAACTTGAAACATACCAGAATGTGCAAAGTTTTAGAAATAATAATAATAATGCAAGTTTATTTTTGTAACAAAATGCAAAACAGCGAACAAAAGAAACATTTTAATCAAATCCATATTTGGTGTTTAAAGTCAGGTCAAACAGATGATTATAACTCAAATATTATAATATAAACTTTATTTCACTTCTCGAATATCCCTGTGTTTGGCTCCTACATGAAATATTTAACTGGAATTTCCTATCTATTAAAGGAAAAATCACAATATGCATATAACTGAACCTCTCTGAACAGTAAGATCTGAAAAGCGAACCAACCAAATGAAAATATATTTTGTGATCTGGCGAAATCATTTGATTAGCATCTCTTCCTGACCTTTCTATGCTGATAGGACGATCAAACTTGAACAGGACGTAGTCCCCCAACATTGGGTTGATGGCCCAGAAGAAGTCCTCGCCCATGTATGTCTTCTCAAGTGTGTGGCCCTGATAGACCTTCAGAGAGGTGGACACCTCAGCAGGCGGATTCACGTGGATCTTGTGCAGCAGAGGTTTCAGGAAGTCTTTATCCTGACGGGGCAGAAGAGAGAGGAAGTCATAACTGAGCTCAACAGGAAGTGCAGCAGAATTAGAAAGATCCCTAACGGTAAAGTCAACAAAAAGAAATTCAGAGAAAAGGTTGTTCTTTGCAGAAAACGCTTTGCTGACAAAAGAAAGGAAGCCGGGTGAGGCCAGATGTTAAGATAACAGAAGGTAAAACTATGATTGTCTGTAGAAAATCCAGCAACTAAAAGCTTGCTCTTCTCCAGCAGTGCACCTCTGCTTTTCCCAAGTATTCCTGCTGAGAAAAATGTTTTTGGAATAAGCGCAGACACATTGCAGCAGTTCACCAGTTCACTCGTACATATATCGGTCTGCTACATCATATGCATTTTTTTAAAAGATAAATCAGCTTGATCGTTTTATTCAGCTTTAAAAGAGGGGTACAGATGTTTAGTCAAGTTCTGACCGCCATGTGGAGTTGGCTTTGGCTGTGAGTGTGGCTGTGGGAAAGATGAGAGTGGAAATGATGGCTTTTGTGAATTCTAAAGCATCAACACTGCACTTTGATGGTGTTTTAATAATTTTAACAGCAGCAAAACCTTTCAAGATACTTAAATTTAATTTTAAAGTTTCTATTTTTATAAATTAGGGTTTTTTTAAAGCACAATAAAAATGTGAAATTCAGCCGGATTAAAATTTTTGTAGCATGTTTAAATTTCTACATTTACAGAAACTTCGTCACTAATACACTTTATATATATATTTTTTTTTATCATTTTAAGCGCTGCTATGGACTGGTGACCCCAGTGACCACAAAAGGGAATAAATGAGCAGGAAAATGAATGATATAATTTAAAGGACAGCTAAATATTTTAGGTTTAAGGTTGTTTATTTAAGAATAATATTTCAGTATGCTATATTCACATTTGTTTTAAAACATTAAGCTTTAGTTTGTTCACTAAATGTCTAGCCAGTTTGGTGTTTAACTGGATTCACCCCTGCTCTGGAACCAGAACAAATCTGTTCATTTTGTTATCCCTCATCTGTACTTTTGTCAAATTTACAAATCTGCTTCCTACACAGATCAACCAGACAACATTATGGAGCCCATCTGTGCATTTACCAATGCTATATTTTTAACAAACTGCTCTGGAATACAACAAGCTTTTTTTTTTACTACACAAGCATTCATAACCCTAAATAAGTGGACCTTTTTACAAAAAAAGGACCAGCTCTTTCAGAGAGTCGTAAGGAAAATGCTGCATGTTTCTAAAAATAAATAATAAATTATGACCAAAATAAATACGATCATCATCTTTCCTAAAATCCTATGATATTTTGCCACTACTATTCACAAATCACACAGGAACCCTAGTTCACTTGACCAAAATCATAACAATGCATATGTATGCAAGAGAACATGACTCTCACACATTATCCCAGTGGAGGATAAACATTTAAAAACAAACAAAAAAAAACGTTAGTTTTAATTTAACGTTCATTTTAAAGTTTTACCATTTTAAAAAGTAGAGCGAAGTACAACACCAACATTGCTAATCCACATAGATTCTGAACAAAGCCAAATGCTTATCAGAGAGCAGACAGCCCTGGCAGCCACGGGACTCAAGGACAGATTTAAGAATCTAAAGCAACTCAGACATTACAACAAAAGCAAGGACACAGTAGAACACAACATCCAGCCACAGACATTCAACCTCGAGCTTTTGCTTTAATTAGATACACCAGCCAAAGATTTTTACACGTCTTTGAACGAAAAATCCTTTTTGTAGTTGAAATGTAAATTTTATGTAAACATAAATTATTCAGAGAACCACATACTTGTCTCGTCTTTAGAGGAAACTGGTTCCATAAATAAAATGTTTTTGAGAAGAGAACAAGGATGGATTCACAAAGCTAATAAAAAGATCTGTGAGCTGACTGATAAAACAGTGATATCTAGATGAGTGTGAGCGGTCAGGAATACACAGACGTACTGAACAAACACAGATGTATTTGTTATGTTAATGAAGACTAGCTTGATTGTGTTTAAAACCACTCTAACCGATGTTTACATAAAGATTAAACAGCAGTTAAAAAAACTCAAATACTCTCGGGAGTTACCGTGAGTTTCTGGATTTTTCCAGCCAAGGATGAGTGCAGGCCGACGTGCTGAAACAGAGAGGGTCTGAACCGGATGCGCAGGCTCGACTTCTGTCTCTCACAGTGTTTCTGCCGAGACAAACGCAGCAAACTGTTACAAAAGGTCATGAGAGAAATATAGAGAGGCATTCAGGAGTCAGGAACTTACAGCATCTTTCTCCGGGTTGCACACTTTCACCCAGAGTATGTGATCCAGCAGCCAATCGATTGGTTTCTCCTTATAAAACATGAAGATGAACTCCACGATGAGGTTCAGATCTGGTGCCTGGAACATCTTGCCTGACAGAAATAAATGTATAAAACGATAAAACACAAATTGTAACCAACTGCAGGTACAGCACTCAGCAAAAATGAGTTCAACCCCTTTAAAGCGTATGAATTTAACCAGTAGCTCAAAGAACAAAATGACAATTTGGTAACATATTCCAGAATCTATCTTTATCCATTCTTCAAGGAGAACCTCTTTTGGACTCTGGATGGAGAGTGATGCTCAACTCGGATTGGGTTCAGATGGGGAGACATACATGGCCAAATGCAGCACAGCTTTAAAACTATTCCTTCCAGCAACAGTGATATCGGTCTGATCAATCTAGAGTCCCAGGAGTCTTCATCGTCTTCAGCATGGGCCCTAGACAATCCTAAGCATCCTATTTGTGCATGGGCGTTAGGAGAGGTTGATACCCATGCATGCCATTCCTCTGCAGGCTGCGCCGTATGGTGTCTTCAACCCTTCTCATCAGAAGATGCTCCTGTCGAGATGTTAACCTCTATGTAAGATGAGCTGATTGGACTTCCATCTTTCTTCAATTTTTTTCTACAGAATTTTGACTGATATGTAAAGCCCTCAACTTTTTTGTGTAAAGAAATAATTTCCTTTCAGATTTGGTGACCTTTCTCCTCCATGGGGAGTCATTGCTGACAGAATGAAATGGGAGAGGGTTTTTTTTATCAAGTAATGCTCTTTATAGACCCCTGTCAAGTAATAGACCCCTGTCTGCTGGATTTCTCTTAAATGAATGTTCAGACGGTTCATTAAATTGTGTTGTCTTATGTGTTGCACTCATTTTTGCAACATGGGCTTGAATGAATTTGTTAGATCACTTTTTTGTGTGTGTAAATTAACAAGTCTTATTTCCATTAAATGGCCCACATTAAGGGGAGAAGTTTGTAGGATAGTGTCTCATGGAAAAAGTTAATTCTGAAAGGAAACTACAGGTTTTGTGGGGTGCACTCATTTATGCTGAGCACTGTACTTCCTTTCCTCCACAAAAACATTCTTTATGTGGTCATAAACTGGGTTTTCTTTGTGCAGTCTATGAATGTCCAATAATAACTAAATATAGCAGTGTTTTTTCTGCACGAGAAAGTATAAAATGTATATTTTGGAGTAACTTGACAGAAACATTAACACTGTTAAGTGATTTAAATGGCACATGAATCTTTGTTTTGGAACTACAGTTTCTCTACAATCCCCACACAATGGTTTCTTCCTGGCCCCCAGTAACATGGATTAATCAAATGCCTACAAGCTTTACGCTTTATTTCATTGAGGGTATAGTGGTCAGTGAGAGAAAGTGTTGTGTGTGTCTGAAACCAACACAATTCAGCAATCACAGTCAGGTCATTCAACACTATGTATGAGAGAGATTAAAATATTGTATATATATGTATCTGAATTCTAACCATTTTGTTTCAGCAAAGTTTCATTTGTTTTACTTCCAAAGCTCAAAGTTTAATGTAATGAGAGGGAGGAACAGCCCAAATTGTAAAGCTTTAGCCAATAAATATTAAGCAAAATAGTATTCACAAGGTTTTTGTGCAAAGATCTGAGGGGTCCTTTTTATTGTTAAACGAGGGTGATAAACTTGAACAAAAATGTCTCCATGTACTCAAGCCTTAAGCTTCACAGAAGCAAACATCTCTTGTCCAAAGGATCATCATGCAATCAGTGCAGTCACCTGATTACAGAAAAAAAATATAAAATCAAATCAGAATAGAGGAGTCAAATGCCCACCGATGAATCCGAGCTGGGAAAACTCCAGGATCATCCAGTCCTCTGTGGCAAGTTGTAGGGCAAAGTTTTTCATGGTGGCAAAGTAGTTGGGCTTGGCAACGATGTCATCCTCCAACTGTAACAACGGGAAATAGATCTGAGTCACAATCAGAAAGATTCTGCACAGACTAAAGAATAAATGATATTGTACCTCGAAAACACGCGTTTGATTACTACACTAATCTCAACACTACACCCTTGAGCTACAAGAGTTCCAAAAACATGAAACAATACCTTTCCCCTCAGCAAAGATAACTCAGCAGCTATTGAGAGCACAAAGATACAGAGACACTGCTTGATTTACTGGCACGGCACAGAGAAAATAAACCAAGACAAAAAGAATGAATGAAAACATTGAGAAAAATCTGACACTGAGACAGAAGAGGAAACTACTAGCTGCTAATAAGGGATGAGGATTTTCTTCTGGGCGTAAAAAACAAGGAAACATTAGACAAGAAAGTCAAGTAATACACAAAAACTAGTGAAAACAGTGATGAATAAACGGACTGAAAAGGAAATATGTTAATAATTTGGCTTGATAAACAGGGTCGGCACACTTGGACTTACTGCAGGATCAGAATAAAACGCTTCTAGAAGCTTAAAGAGATGATAAATGACATATTTTTGCACAAAAAATATCACAATCCAGTATTTGTTCCTTGTTAAGAAAGAGTTCACTGTGAGCTTTAAGCTTGATTTGGAAAAGGAAAGCGTAAATCAGCAGACCGCAGTGTAATGTTGTCTTACTCTTTTAAATTTTAGTAGAGTTATAACATTAAACCCATTGTTTAGTTTGACAGTTACTGACTTCTAAAGCACATTATAAGTAAAAAAAAAAAGACTGCTTTTGGATTTTCAAAACCTGTTTGTGAAACTTAACGTTCAACAGATTATTAACTTCCAGAATCTGGTTCTTTGCTAAAAAATGGAATCAATGAAAAGTAAAGAATGGTAGGGACCTAGAGATAGATGAGAATGAAACTATTCTGACTGTTGGGCTTAGCATGTTACTTACTTATGTTACTTGTTCTCTTGTTGAAGTGGCTGTTTAAAGTAACACCAAAGTTCAGGTTTAGAATTGTACATGGGCGCCTCGGAGACCGAGCAGCAGATACATGCTCTGATAGACATTGTGGATGTGCACACATTGATGAGATGGCCGATGATTCATATTTGGTACAAGCTTAAAAGTTGCAGTGCTCTGTTTTTATGTGCTACTGCTCCTCCTGCTAAATCTATGTGGGGGCATGGGACGCATGTGGGTCGCAAACAGGGATATTTCATGAGGTTGAAATGCAATGAGGTTTATCAGTATGTCACACATGCGGGAGCAGGTAAGAGCATCCACGGCACTTTCTATGTTTACCTGGCACTGACCTTGTTTTGAGAATTTTCTGGTATTGACCGTTTGCATCATTTGGGAGGAGAAATAGGGCTTTTTTTCCTGGTGCTTTTGTCTGTAGATGAAGTGTGTGTGTGGGGGGTAATAGAGGGTTGAGACCAGGCTGGTACCTCTCAAACTGTACAATATCAGCCCCTTATCTATCTGGAAACTTGGTTGATTAATTTACATTAACTTTTTATGGGACCACTGGGCTTGTGTTTAGTCCCCTTGGGATAAGTTGTAAAAAGCATCTATGATGCAGAAACACACCCTTTTCCATTGCGTGAAGCTTTGGCAAGAAAAAAATGTGGTCCTTAACCCTCAACAGCCTCTATTTGGCGGGTCATTGCTCGTCCCCACAGATTTGCTTCCTCTTCCCAACAGGAGGTTCTCTCTGATGCCTACCAGGCATGAACGGCTAGGAATCCTCTACATCTAACCTCCACCATCCTCAGCCATGTTTTCCTCCCCTTATCTCAGCAATAATGAATGAGTTGCTGGTATTATTCCTCTTTGTAGCCTCCTGAAATGGCATAGTCAACTTCACCTTGATAATCTTCCTCGTTAGAGAGCACATGATGTCACCTGGTCTGAGGATGGCAGACAGTACCGCCTCTGGGAATAGATTAATTGCCCTCCAAGGACCACTTCCACCTCCCAATTCTGGACTGACTGTAGGGGAGATCACAAAACTTACAGCTCCCAGGAATGATTTTATTTTGGCTGATTGCTTTTACCTTCGCTTTTGCTCCAGAATCACTCTGACAAATAAACAATTGTTTATTTTTCCACTGAATACATGTACCCTGCTGTGGTAACATCTGCAATCTGGTTGTCTGTCTCCACATCAGCTCAACTCCTTCAAATGCCCCTTAAATCTTGAAACTAAGTTGCCAAAGAAATTAGTCTGAAAATTTTGACTTTACAAAACCCCAAAAGAACTTTCAGAGATTTCACCTAACAGTGATATTAGCACACCTGTGAAGATACTGTCTTAGACTGAAGTAATGAACAGCATGAGATAAAATGTAGACAACAAATAAAAAAGGATTTTCTTGATATCTAAGAATGTTTATGGATCAAAAAAACATTTTTTATATTTCAGAAAGTTTTCTTTTTACCACACTGGTCTAAAACGATTGTACAGTAATGCCTGTAACTGTGGAATAATAATAATGAGGCGATGAACTGGCTTCTCTGAGCAGGAAGTAGATTTTTCAATGCAAATCCTGTGCCAGGTGTGGACAGAGCATTTTTCAGTTCATACAGTGGACTGTGCATCTTTTAATTCATTTACATAATGTCAAGAGATTTGCTGAACGAAGGACACTGCTTGGCAAGCTTCAACCACTGCTCGAATCTTGTGCATTGCCAACAAATCCAGCTGACAAATGCTTCTGTCTGGTTCCTGTAAACTCATGTTTTTATATTATAAGGAAACAAAATGGAGCTTTCTTTTGGAGAGTTGTTGCAGTTTGATCCTCTACAGCTAATCTCAGTGCTGTGAAGCCCTTCTCCAGGTTATATACGCAGTTGTAAAACCATTCATGTCCATGACAACCACAGTACAGTGCCAAAGGGTGCCTTTAGGGTATTCCAAGACACACGATATACCACGGAAACCCTTTAGCAAAAAGCTTTTGGGGTATTTCCTGTCTGTTTATCTGACCTAGAGAGTTTTCCACACTTACAAGAAACCTAAATGTTCAATTTTAAACATTTATTTTAATTAATAGGTGTTTCTCAACAGTTAAACTTTAGGTCAGCATGACGTCTGAGTCACAGTAAATGACTGGCATTTAATAGTGAAAAGAAGTGATAAAACTCCATAGAGTAACAAGACAAGCAGAAAAACTATGTCAGATAATTAATTAACCACAAGAAGACAGCACAAACTAAAATCAACATTAATGACACTAAAAGATTATTTTAAAGATAATTTAATGATCTCTGTCTGCTGAAGACTGTAATCTGAACCATTTATTTTATCTTCATTTTATCTTTATTTTCTCCATTTTGAAAAACAAAGTTATGTTACAATACTCTTCAAAAGGTTCACAATATGATCCAACGTCTTTGACTTTGGAATTCCTCGTCAAACGTGCATTTTTCGTGAATAATTTCAGCTACAAACACAGATGAAATGGTTTTGAAAACATGGTGGATTTGTGTTCACTATACGCAAATGACCCTTGATTACTTGGTTTCCATTGTTTGTTCAGGAGACTCCAGCGATCTTTGAATCACCTTTGAATGCATACAATTGGTTTAAAAGAATGGCATCTCGTATGATGCTCAGAGCAACTTTGCGTAATTGTTCTTCTCTAAACACTACTACATTTTAATGGGGACAAAGTTAGCACTTAGCAGTCTAACAGGATTTCCACGATCAATTATCAGGTTATTTATGACCGGAAACCTATTTTAACCTAGCACATTTCAAACTCGAGGTCTATTGAGCATTCAATCTCTCTAGGTGTTTCTTCTTTATTCTCAAGTTTATGCAACAATTGCTTAGCCTCAAAGAATCCTGAAACAATACCGCTTTGTTCCAAAAGATAAATCTCATGCTGTTTATGTACTTGACATTGACAAGGTCATGCTTTTGATGAAAAAGTGCAACTTTCACTAATCTTAAAACTATTTGGTATATATCGCTTAAGGACAAAGCAGGATTTAGCCTCTAGTAAGCGTGTGAGTGTTTTGGGAATCCTCGGGGGTGCAGACATAACACTTTTCATCTTAACACTCAGACATTTGGTTACCTGGACATAATAGACTCCTTTGTTGACAGCGTACATCATCAGAAAGGAATAGTCCAGGTTCTGCTTGGTCCTCCACCTACAAACATGAAAGACGCAAATGCATGATGCAAAGAGTTAAAACAGAAACAACACAAGCAGAGACAATAAACAAGACATGGTTCCCATCCACTAGGAGTGGCCTTACACTGTCTTCTGTCCTTTTCAGAGTGGGCAAACAAAGACTGAAGAATATTACACGTGGCTGACATCAAAGCATTCAAATCCTTTGATCGAAACGTCTCAGATAAAGAGGGTGGAGGGAGATTTTGCCAATGCTTCACACTGCAGGTCTCAAAACCAAATTCAAATTTTTTCACATTCACATTAAACTGCAAACGTTCTCATGTATGAACATAACTCAGACTTGAAGGGATCACGATCACTCACTTTCCTTCCATTGACCACAATTCCAATATCAAAGTCTGTTTATTATTTACTGTAACCCCACCAGTTCAGAATGAAGCTTTTCAGCCTGTGATGAAACATTCTCACATTTAAGGAATAGAATCCGATTGAGTCACTTTGTTCTGAAGTCTAAACATAGCGCACAGCTCAAATGAACTGAACGGTACACATGAAAAATGAAACACATGTGTGTACACGCACATACACACAAGCATGTATGCGCACACATCCACACACACAACTCGGAAAAGAGATTGTGGCTTTTGATGATAAAAACAAGGAATGCTGGAAAATGGAATCACTGTGTATTTTCAAAATAATGTTGAGCTGTAGGCTGCAAATGATAACACTTTACCACATAACCAGCTTTTACACACTTTAAAATGTATGCGTATATGTTGATTTCATTTAATAAAATTCACATTTTGCACAACATGCTTGTTTTACTACTCCAATGTCTCATTGTTTCATTAGGACATGAAATGTGTGTAATACTTTTTGTTCTTTAACATAGAAAAAGTATATTGTAAAACTTTTCATAAACATCATGTGGTCTTTATGCAAATTGATGTCATACTCAAAAACTGTTGTTAAAAGGATTTTACAAAACATGACCCCCCCCCCCTTTTATTTTTATTTACACATATGCATCCAGAGTGACTTATATTGTAAGAAAAGACACAATTGGTTCATGTTAGCTTTCCCTGGGAATTAAACCTATTTTCTTCTCCTGAGCCACATGAAAGTATGCACAGCACTAAAACTTACAAGTTATGAAAGACGAGGCGACAGAAGAGACATGAAAGTAAGAAAGATCATGATTGAGATTAAATAGAGAGAGCTGTGGATGAAAGATGTGGGATCTGGAGATGAGAAGAAGTCATTTTTAGGTCGCAGAGAAACAGAGAGGAAGGGAGCGGAAGAGGAGTCTTTGCTTTCTCTAACCTTGAGCTTATTTGCTTCCAGTCTCAACAAATCCACTATGTCTCTCTTTGTTTCCTCCAGAAACCCTCACTGACAGCTCTCTGCTCTAATCACATTAGTGACAGTAAATCAGTAGAGAAATGTAAGATCTGGTCTGATCCAACCACAGAAACCTCCATTACTCTCATGGGCTCATTGTTGCTGTCTGGCTCATGGACTCGTACAATAAACCTCAACCGCAGACAAGGTTCCACAGTTCTAATGGTGGTCTTAAACTGGCTGCCGGAGAACCCCCTACTCCAAGTAGAGTTAGTGTTGCCCGCGATTAAATGAATTCACTTATTGATTGGATTTTTTCATCTAATCAGCAGTAAACTTTTTATTTTATTATCCTTTCTAAAATTCTCAACCGTCATTTCTACACATGTGGGGGAGGACAAATTCGTTTCAGTTAACCACAACTATGTGATTTTCAGGCAATAATCTAATGTGATATTTAAGAGACCATCTGAAAGTGTTGAAACTGCTTTTAAACAACAATCCCAAAAGCGTCTCTAACATTATATCGTTTGTGTTTCTGAAAACTATTTCAGGTTGCAGTTTACTCTAAACCACTGAGTAACTGAAGAACTTGTACTACTTTAACTGAAAGTATTTAATTAAATAAAAAACAAGAATTAGGCCGAGGTGCAACTCATGTTTCCATTCAATGTGAAGGATTAGTATTTGGGCTCGAGGAGGATCTCCCTGTTGAGCTCTTCATGTTCAGATCACTCAAGGCAGTGTGTGCTTCTTTCAAACGCGCAGGGATCTGCGGCTGATAACGCTGTCCTAATAGCGGAAGTTACTATAGCTACCAACAGCGGCTGAATGATACTATGAGTGAACAAACTAACCTGTGCGCTTATAAAAATTAATCAACACCTGCCAGCCAATCAGAATTCAGTTTTCAGACAGAGTATGGCTTAAGCTTTTAGCACTTTTTTTAACCATACATCGAATCATTTACAACTTTCTCTCAGTGTGCGTGTGCATGCATGCTTGTTTAGTCTTTATCCATCTTTTTTCCTAAGAAAATAATCTTTTGGCTTCCCGATGCAGCTCAGGTGTTTTGAGGTCTCTGCATCTTTGATGGCTTTAGTGCCTCATTTGATAAAAATTTCTACAAATTTAATTCACTGTCCCTTCGGTGTGGTCTCAGAACCCTTAAAAACTCAAATTAAAGGTATTCAGAACCATATTTTCTCACCACAAGCTTTTGCTTGTTGCGTTACAGGCCGGTCATTAGCTTTTCTCTTCAGAGAGCAAAGCTAATGAAAAGTCAACGCATCTTACTGAACTAATTTAAATGTGACGTTGTGTCCTGATTGGTCTATTTTAATCTAAATGATAATAGAAATAATGGACTATTTGCACGTAATCTTCTTTACAATTCTTTACAATGTTCTTTACAATAGCACTCAGCAAGTTCTGGTTTCGCTACGTTCTACAGCGGCTGTCTCCAGGATCTCCAATATTAACGTCAGCGATGTGCTTCGTATGTGCATAAAAATAGCTAAAGCACCCTCCAGAAGCTGGAAAAGGGATTAGAAATTCTATGCAGTCTCGTATATACACAGTTCAATCTGAAATCATGCTGAACGTGTCAAATGCAGCTGCTTTTTAAGCTCCTCCATTTCATTAGAGAGTATTTTTTACTTTAGCAGATGCCAGCTTCGGGAATGCTACAGTATTATTATCAGACGTACATCCATCGGTTAGTGTATAGAGGCTCATCTCGTCAGCATGCCCCTCTCTCTGCAGTGCTTTAACTGTATGGTAGGGCTGTGCAATTAATCGCAAAAAAACAAAAAAAAAACAATCAATATGTAAGCCAATCAAAGCTGACACAAGTCATCAGACAATTACAGCCAAGCTTAGCAGGAGAAAGATGTTGACCCATAACCTGTATTCCCTCTGTTGTCTTTTTAAAGCTATAAACTCACTTTTTCTGAACATTTTCTCCAAATACATTACACCTGGAACTCAGTGAGCGCTGTTACTCTGAGGCGGAAGTGTGTCACAAGTCTAGATGCAAGTAGTCCATTACAGACATTTCTCTCTAGTGTTTTTAAACCTGTGAAATAATCACATTTAAAATGATTAGTCAGAAAAAAATGCCTTCACAGCTCACCACTGGTTTAGCTGTAGTCTGGAGTGTGTTTGTGAGACAAAAGCCCCACACAATCACATCTCCTCTTATATTGGTGCAAATGATTGGAACTAAAAAAATGCAAGGCAAGGAAAATTTATTTGTATAGCACATTTCGTACACAGGGTGCTTTACATTGGAAAAAAAAGAAAGTACATTCAATAAAATAAAACATAAAAACAAGTCAAATATGATTAAAAACTTATATTAAGACATCGATTAGAATAGTGAAATGCACAGATGAAATAGTTGTTCGGACGTTGGTGCTTAGTCAACAGAGGAACAACTAAACAGGTGAGTCTTTAGCCTGGATTTAAATGTGACTAAAGTGTTAGCACCCTGATTCCATCTGTAGGCTGAACTAAAATAAAAGAGTATCTCAGTTCCCTGTTTGGTATGTATTTACTGATTACAAACCAAACATGTATTTATGTCAAGTTATGATTTATGAGCAGCAGAATTTTGAAAGCTATGCTGAAGGACACCAGCAGCCAGTGGAGAGACTTAGGAACTGTTGAAATGTTTTCTGACTTTGTGGTTTTGGTTAGAATTCACTTGGAGTATGGTTTGGAGGATTAGTTAACCTCTTTACTGTTGCAAAGAGAGTTCAAACCTATTGCTATTGATCAGATTTGAGAAAAAACCCTCCCCAGCTGTGATTAATTCTGAATTAAAAGCATGAAGACTGTCTTTGTAAAGGCTGTAGTGAACAACAAGTTTTGATTTTCTCCACCTTCTTTCAGCCTTTCTACAAAGTCTTTTCATAATTTTAACTTTTTTGGGAAATTTTATCCAGGGTGTCTTCCAGGTTTCTTCTTGACCATTTTAGGAGCAATATCGTGCATCGCTGGCTTGATTTTAAAATTGAAGTCATCAAGAAGCAAGCCAGCTGTTCCTGCAGTGATGCTTGGTTGAAATATGGCATGCATAAAAACCACCCTAAGAGCCTTTCCTCTGTGTGTGCGGGTGCATGCAATAGAGAAGGAGAGCAGCACATAACAACTCTAGTGAGAAAATCCGCAAGCTCCTCTATTCTTTCTTATTCTGGTTTTCTCTTTGTGATGATAAAAGAGTGCGGTTATAAAGTCTCATGTGGAGCAGTATTTATCCCAAAACTTCATACATCCATGACTCATGTTTTTCATACATCAGATGCCCAATTGGGGAAGTGCAGAAAGTAGCTGTGAAATGCCCTGCCCACTTCGTGAATGTCAGGCAAAATATGATTATGTTCAAAACTATTTAAAACTTGATTTATCAATAACTGGACATGACTGTTTAACAGAAACTTTTATTATGTTTAAATATCCTTTCTATTTCATTTACATTTAAATATTAAATTGCAGAAACACTTACTTCACCCGCTCCTTTGAGTCCCCAAAGGTCTCTTTGAGGTTGTTAAAGTCTGGATAGAAGCTGGCCGGGGGAGATATGACCTCCAGTAACCCCGAATTCAGTTCTGTGAGGAACCTATGATACGATGACAATGAAGCCCCGGTGTTAGCATCTGTATCTCAGTCAATATGGGCATGAGGGTGACAAACAGTTCACTTACTCTTTCTCAAGGCCTGCAACCACACTGTTTACGTAATCAACGTCCGTCTGTGAGGAAATGAACGCAGAGACAGACGTAAATGCAATATCAGAGTATAACAGGCCTGAGAAACACAGCCGCTCTTCAGCAGCTCTACATTGCTCTTGTCAGTGAGGTTCACAATTTATCTTCTGGTCTGATCCAGGCTGCAGTGTTGTGGGAGCAAAAAAATTGGCATTGTGGGAAGAAACATCCTCTCTCACATTCACTAGAGCAGCACAAGAGGCTCACTAAGGGTTCTTTAGATGCTCTGCCATTGGGCGTTTCCCTCCTAACTAAAGTTCTGCATGTTAACGACTGCCATTGTTCTGCAACTGCCGAGAGACCACACAAACAGCATTTTAGATTTTGAGTTATGGAACGTCAAAGGGTTTTTAAAAGAAAAAGCCTAAATGAGCTTTTCTGTTACAACTGAATGAAAGTGCAGCATCTCTTTCCTCCCTCTGTGTGCTCCGCTATAAACCTTTGAGAGCCTTTCTGCCATTTCTCAGTATGAAGTACCAGACCCAATGAACTGGAACAAGAACACCCTCCAAGGAACCATGGAGCCTGACTAAAAGAGGGTGATGGTCTCAAGGCCGTGATGTCAGAGAGAATGCCAAGCGGAAATCTTGACCATTGACATTTACCGTCTACAGCAGGGGTGCTCACACTTTTCAGCTTGCGAGCTACTTTTAAAATGAACAAGTCAAAGTGATCTACCCGCTACAAAAATGTAAAACATCAATCAACAAACAATTATTTTCAACTTACTCTTTTCACCTCTACAACATGCCTCACAAACTCCTCCTTCAGGATCACTCCTACCCCATTTCTCTTCCTATCCACACCACAGTAAAACAGTTTGTATCCCCCTCCAATACTACGTACTTTGCTACCCTTCCACCTGGTCTCCTGCACGCACAGAATATCTACCTTCCTTCTCTTCATCATGTCCGCCAGCTCTCTACCCTTCCCTGTCATTGTACCAACGTTAAGAGTCCCTATTCTCAGATCTATACTCCTGCCTTTCCTCCTCTCTTTCTGTCGACGAATCCTTCTCCCTCCTCTCCTTCTTCGACAAACAGTAGTCCAATTTCCACCGGCACCCTGTAAGTCAACAGCACCGGAGGCGGTCGTTGTTAACCCGGGTATGACCGGGTCGGTATGAAAATAGATTTGACGACTCGCATATTAGATTTTTGGCATGTTTTACGCCGGATGCCCTTCCTGACCCAACCGTCTCTATTTATCCGGGCTTGGGACCAGCACAGAAGTCACTGGCTTGCAACCCCTGTGGCTAGATTTTCCTCATGTCGTAGCTGTTTCCTGTAATACCTTCTGTTCTTTCTTGATTAAATGAATGAATAACCTTGTGTCAACTGGCTGTCTGGGGTAGTTTCTGTTTAAAATAAAATAAAAAAAATGTATGAACCGTTATATAATTGGCTGCATTGTAAAACCTGACAAGCACAGCGTGCTCAAAGGCTTTAGGGAAATTGACCTTCTAACAAAAAACAAGAGTAATTTCAGAAATAATTTCTGATGTGCTCCAATTGTTTCTAATAATGTGTATTTAGAAACAATTATTTCTTTCCTTTTAAAACAAACACACCAGGTGTCGGCTTACCTCTCCCACAAATACTATGATGACACAGTCCAACTTCTCCTCGGCCGAGAGTTTATCAATGAGCGAGTGAAGCGTCTCTGCCAGGTACGACTTCACCTTTCTCTTCACCGTGGGGATGCCCATCACCATAGAAACTGAAGAGAAATGTACAAAAAAAAAAAACTCTCATCAAACTGATAAAGCAACACATCACTAGGGTTTACTCAGAGGTGAGAAATATGACACACGGAGCCGGTAAAGGTTCTCTTACATTTTGATACGATTCTTGGCTCAGTGCAGGATTTTTCCACTCAAATCTGTGGTTTTCATTTGCTGAATATTTGTATGTACACCGCAAAAGTTTAGTTTGACACACTTAATGAAAACAGCATAAATATGCATGATAGTGTCGTTTTCATTCGTACAAGAGACATTCATTTGGTGCTGGATCACTTTTTTGAAAGAGCATTATTGGAATGTTATTGAAAGATACTGCACATGTTGTACAAAAACATTACTTATCATTTTATCCATCTTATTTTTATAGAGATGTTTTAAAAACTATAAATATACCTGTACATATCCAAAAAAATAGCATATTGTGATAAAGTTCATTATTTTCTGCAATGTACTGATAAACATTAGACTTTCATATATTTCAGATTAATTTACACACAACTGAAATAGTTGTGCATTAATTGTTTTAATATTGATGAGTTGGCATATAGCTAAAAAAATTGCATATTTCTTCCAATCAAATAAAGAAAAGTGTTTTTAATACAAAAATAATTATGTTCAGTTTTGGACTTGTAGGATTACAAATTTAACATCTTTTGTAAGCTATGCTTTTCCTACAACTATTTAACAACAGCCAAAAGCTATGTGTTTAACTTTGTATTTGGTACTTAACATTCATCAGTTAATGATTGTGATTTACAGAGAATTGCTTATTAAGACAGACAAACTCTTTTTACATAATACCAGCCAATGTATGTTGTCCTTGTTGGGGGCTGGTGGAATTTAGATAGGTGTTACTTGATTTACAGTCTTTTGTTATCTGATCGTGCTTTGAACTGACCACTCCTTTTGTGGGCAGCCCCCAACGGTTTCCAGTGTATAAGATACAAAGAAAGAATTTTTTAGTTGTGCTGTGTTGAAGGATTTTGGATGACTGCAGCTCTGAACATTAAACTTGTTCTGTTACCCCAAAATCTCCTGGTCTTCGAATCTGAGTTTCCTACAGTTTTGGTGACGTGACCCGGATAGAGCAACTGCAAGAGTTTGAATTTTCTGAGATCTATTTGCTAAACTACAAGACCTGCTCAAGAAAGAAATCAACAACAGGACCTGCTTGAAACTGAATCATCTCAGCTGAACCACAACACGTGCTCGGGATTGAATCTTTTCATAGGAACTACTGGATCTGCTTCAGAAACATCTTTACAGCCCGGCAACAAGACAGGCTCCAGATACAGCTCAACATCCAGATCTTTTTGTGGAATCTTCCTAACTGAACTACTGGGCCTGCTTGTGAGCAAATCTTCACACCGGACCACAGGACTCGCAACAGAAACAGTTCAGCAAGCATTTGGTGAGCATTGCTCTATTCAAAGAACCATCACAGACCAGTACCTTCATTTCCTCTGCTCAGCCAGAGATGAGTTAACAAACTGCTGCAGAGTTTGGTTAACGAAAGTTACCTTCTATTTTGATAGAGAAGAAAGCTTATCCTCTGTTTAGTCAGAGAAGTTGAACAGCTAACACTGTGTTCACAAGTTTGCATTACCTGCCAGAGAAGATAATCCTCTGACAGAAAGAGGCAACACAGTTGTTGTTTTTTGTTGTGTAGACGCACTCTGTTGATACAAAACATCACAACATGTTTTGTAGGAATGCCAAAAACAAAACTGAAAAAAATGGACTAACAACACCCTTATGGTCTGACACTGAGTTCAGATCAGTGTTAGGAGAACACATGGACTCAATAGTCACAGAGTCAGTACGACTGAGCTTAACAAAGAAAATCGGTGTTCGTCCAGAAAGTGTTTGGACTTTTGATCAATGCAAGAAAGCATTGGCTATCTGTATCCGGAAGAAGAACATAAAAGGAATTATTTGCTGCCACAGAGAATTTAGCTTAGCATTAGCACAAGAGAAAGCACAGTGCATTGTTGAGTTGAAAGCTCAAATTGAACAACTTCAAGAGAATGTTTGCGACAAGGCCTCAGCTGAATGTGAATTGCAAGAACAGCCCAAAGAAGAAAGCGACCCACTTTGTGGACAGGAACAAGTCCAAACTTTTGAAACTGTTGATGTTTGTGTAGCAACACAAAAGGCTCAAGAAGCTACAGGGGTTGAAGTGCACTTACAAGTGACCAGCAGACCTCTAGGCCCTGAAGCCATTGAGAGACTTGCTGAAAATCTGCCATCAGTTTATGCTAATTTTTCTGAGTTTAGAAGAGCATTGACCAGAAGAATGAAGCTCTATGACATGTCTAGAGCTGAAATCACCCAGCTAGTATCCCAAATTTTGACAGAAACAGAATTCAGGGACTTTGAAACTGCCATTAACACTTCAGAGTTTCAACATGTCAGTAAAAGTGAACTGAGAGAAAGAGTTCTGAGATTGCTACAGAACATTGTTGGGCCAAGGCTAGACTGGTCCAGAGTGACTCGATGTGTACAGAAGAAGGATGAAACAGTCAGCGAGTACACAGAAAGATTTTGCCAAGCAGCTGCAGCTTACAGTGGCATTGCAGACACTCCAGAGAAGGTTCGAGAAGATAAAGGGCCTCTACTGAGGACCTGGTCTGATGGTCTTTTAGCAGATTACAGATCTGCTTTGGGTTTTCTACATCTAACGTGGTCTACTGAATCTCTGCAATGTAACATGGACCGGTTAGCGATCTGGGAAAGGGACTCTGATGTTAAAACACGAGTCAGAATTGCAGCAGCATCTTTTCATGCTGCAAATGAACAGAAACAAGAACAGAAATGTTCGAGGAGAGACATCAGCTGCCATTATTGTGGTAAACCAGGACATTGGATGAGGGAATGCAGGAAACACAGAAGGAATTTAAAGGAAATTAATCATTTGAATCAGTTCCTACAAAGTCTCTTTCTGACACTGAAGCTACCCCTCCCCTCATGCCTCATATCGGGAAACCTGCAGAGGTGATAAACCTCCAGCTGTGAGGCCTAAAGGTCCCAGTAATCTGTAACACAGAAGGAAGACTGTAAACAGAACAAAGGGACTTTGTTACTATCAAGTAAACTCACAGCTTTGACCCCACACTACAAAACACTAAAGTAATTTACCCACCCCCCTTTCATGATGTCTGATTTGACTGATGTGGTGGATGAGGTCTCTCTCTCTTTAGAACACATTTTTACAGGAAAACTTAATCGATTGCATGAAATACACTATACGATCACAATAAGAGTTAGACATTATGAGTAGAAGTCTAACAAATGTTCGTCTCTGCAAGAATACTGCCATTTCCTTTTGTGACAAAATCCATCTTGGTGCAGAGCTTCATGTCTGAGAATCAAGAAAGAAATGAACAATATTGGTGGACAGTATTCCGGACAGTTTCAATACTTGGTTGGGAATCCTTTTGCAGAAAGGACTGCTTCAATGCGGCGTGGCATGGAGGCGATCAGCCTGTGGTTTGTAAGACCCTAGAAAGGTCTTCCTCTTGACCTCTTGCCTGGCATCTCCATCTCCAGCATCCTTCTTCCAATATAACCACTATCCCTCCTCTGCACATGTCCAAACCATCTCAACCTGGCCTCTCTGACTTTGTCTCCAAAACAACCAACCTGAGCTGTCCCTCTGATGTGCTCGTTCCTAATCTTGTCCATCCTCGTCACTCCTAAACTGAACCTCAACATCCTCATCTCTGCTACTTCCAGCTCTGCCTCTTGTCTCTTCTTTACTGCCACAGTCTCTAACCCATACATCATTGCTGGTCTCACTACTGTTCTGTACACCCTTCCTTTGATTCTTGCTGACACTCTTCTGTCACATAACACCCCTTTTCTCCACCCACTCCAACCTGCCTGTACTCGTCTCTTCACCTCTTTTCCACACTCCCCGTCACACTGGACTGTTGACCCCAAATACCTAAACTCCTGCACCTTCTTGACCTCAGCCCCCTGTAACCTCACTGTTCTATTTCCCTCCCTCTCGTTCAAACACATGTATTCTGTCTTGCTGCGACTGACTTTCATTCCTCTTCTTTCTAGAGCTGACCTCCAACTTTCCAGGTTTTCCTCCACCTGCTCTCTGTTCTCACTACAAATCACAATGTCATCTGCAAACATCATTGTCCACGGAGATTCCTGCCTGACCTCATCTGTCAACCTGTCCATCACCATAGCAAATAAGAAGGGACTCAAAGCTGATCCTTGATGTAGCCCCGCCTCCACCTTGAACTCCTTTGTCTGACCTACAGCACATCTCACTGCTGTCTTACTTCTCTCATACATATCCTGAACTACTTTGACGTACTTCTCTGCCACTCCTGACCTCCTCATACAGGACCATAGCTCTTCTCTTGGCACCCTGTCATACGCCTTTTCTAAAACCACAAAGACGCAGTGAAGCTCTTTCTGACCATCTCTGTACTTCTCCATTAACAATCTCAGAGCAAAAATTGCATCAGTAGTGCTCTTCCTGGGCATGAAGCCATACTGCTGTTCACAAATATCCACTTCCCTTCTTAACTTAGCTTCCACTACTCTTTCCCAAAGTTTCATTGTGTGGCTCATCAACTTTATACCTCTGTAGTTGTTACAACTCTGCACATCACCCTTGTTCTTAAAGATTGGTACTAGGACACTTCTCCTCCATTCCTCAGGCATCTTCTCACTCTCTAAAATCCTGTTGAATAACCTAGACAGGAACTCCACTGCTGTCTCTCCTAGACACTTCCACACCTCCACTGGTATGTCATCTGGACCAACAGCCTTTCCACTCTTCATTCTCCCCAGAGCCTTCCTCACCTCATCCTTTCTCATCTTTTCAACTTCCTGCTCTGCAATATTCACATCTTCCTCCCTTCTTTCCCTTTCATTCTCCTCATTCATCAACTCCTCAAAATACTCCTTCCATCTTCTCAGCACACTCTCCTCACTTGTTAGCACCTTTCCATCTCTATCTTTGATCACCCTTATCTGTTGCACATCCTTCCCATCTCTGTCTCTCTGTCTCGCTAATCTATACAATTCCTTCTCGCCTTCCCTCGTGTCTAACCTGGCATACAACTCATCATATGCTTTCTGTTTGGCCTTTGCCACCTCCCTCTTCACTCTGCGCTGCGATTCCTTGTAGTCCTGTCTACTTTCTTCAGTCCTTTCGATGTCCCACTTCTTTTTAGATAGCCTCTTCTTCTGGATGATGTCCTATACTTCCTCATTCCACCACCATGTTTCTTTATCTTCTTTCCACCTTCCAGCTGACACACCTAGCACCTTTCTTCCTGTCTCCCTGATCAATTCTGCTGTAGTTTCCCAGTCATCTGGAAGCTCTTCCTGACCACCCACAGCCTGTCTCAGCTTCTGTCTGAATTCCTCACAATATTCTTCCTTTTTCAACTTCCACCACTTGGTCTTCTTTTCAATCTTTCCCCCCCTCTTCTTCCTGACCACCAGAAACATCCTACACATCACCATCCGATGCTGTCTGGCTACACTCTCTCCTACTACTACTTTACAGTCTCTGACCTCTCTCAGATTGGCTCGTCTACAAAGGATGTAGTCTACCTGCGTACTCCTCCCTCCACTCTTGTAGGTAACTCTATGTTCCTCCCTCTTCTGGAAATAAGTATTAACTACAGCCATTTCCATCCTCTTGGCAAAGTCCACCACCATCTGTCCTTCTAGGTTCCTTTCCTTAACACCGAACCTGCCCATCACCTCCTCATCACCTCTGTTGCCCTCGCCAACATGCCCGTTGAAATCTGCTCCCACTACTACTCTCTCCCCTCTTGGAACACTCTCAATCACCTCATCCAACTCACTCCAAAATCTCTCCTTCTTTTCCAACTTACAGCCTACTTTTGGAGCATAACCACTCACTACATTCAACATCACCCCTTCAATTTCTAACTTCAAACTGATCACCCTGTCTGACACTCTTTTCACCTCTAAAACATTCCTCACAAACTCCTCCTTCAGGATCACTCCTACCCCATTTCTCTTCCTATCCACACCATAGTAAAACAGTTTGTATCCTCCTCCAATACTACGCGCTTTGCTACCCTTCCACCTGGTCTCCTGCACACACAGAATATCTACCTTCCTTCTCTCCATCATGTCCGCCAGCTCCCTACCCTTCCCTGTCATTGTACCAACGTTAAGAGTCCCTATTCTCAGATCTATACTCCTGCCTTTCCTCTTCTCTCTCTGTATACGAATCCTTCTCCCTCCTCTCCTTCTTCGACCAACAGTAGTCCAATTTCCACCGGCACCCTGTAAGTCAACTGCACTGGAGGCGGTCGTTGTTAACCCGGGCCTCGACCGATCCGGTATGAAATTCGATTTGATGACTCACATATTTGGTTTTTGGCATATTTTAAGCTGGATGCCCTTCCTGACGCAACCCTCTCTATTTATCTGGGCTTGGGACCGGCGCAGAAGTCACTGGATTGCAACCTATGTGGCTAGATTTATTTATATATATATATATATATATATATATATATATATGTGTATCTATATATATATATATATATATATATATATATATATATATATATATATAAACATGTTTAAACCGCCATTGAAATGGTTTTCAGTCTAGTCCGACTCACATCTAATCATTGGCTGCTGTGTGGTGCTATGACTTTCTGTGCACGAGAAACCATCATGCTATAACATGTGTGAGCACACTGATGAGACATGGTTTGAAATCAGTTAAAAAGTTTGCTAAAGGCAATCATTAATTATATTATATATATATTTTGAGCTGATATAACTGCAATGTAAGCAATGTTTACGGAATTGAAACTAGTTGGTTTTGTGATGTGTTAATTTTGGATCACAAATCACCTTTGGTTTCAGGTCAAATTGACCAAACTGGTACGGTCTAAATGAACACGACTAGTCAGATGTTTGCAACGAGAGGTGAAAGTTCAGTCTGCTAGACTCCAAACATTGAAAACAATCAGGTTGTGTTCTGTTAAGCAACACAATCCAAACGTTTATAGCTTTTTTTACTCCAGCTGAAAGTATCATCTATGTATCATCTATGGGGCTCTGAGTTATTAATAATATGACCTGATTTATCATTCGAGCATAATCGTTGTCAGTTTACAGGGCGATGTTTCCAAACACCTTCAGACTGAAATAAATGAGGTTTTCATTTGAAATACAATGCCTAGTATGTTTAACCGTTAACACCTACCCCTCTTTTTGAACATGGATCAGAAAAAGACATTCCCAAAATAAAATGGCTGTAACTCTCAGATTTTATGGGTTAAATTAATGTCCTTGGTGTCATTGAAAAAGTAACCCTTTCTAGTTTATCCCAAAATAGTAAGGAACTGGATACTTCTAACAAAACAAATGATAGATTCACAAACTTTGTAGAAATAGTAGAAATGATCCTCGCCTAAATTTTGAGTCCCTGGTGGACCTTTTGACAACACTGAATATAAGCCACAAGTGTGGACCAATACTAGGGGTCGACCGATATGCGTTTTTCAGGGCCGATACCGATTATCACAGATCAAATGCACCGATAAACGATATTTTGAGCCGATATGTGTCTAGTGTAAAAATGAAATTTGTCATAATTAATAATAACAAGAGCTCTGACAAGAACTTTCTTTGAATGCTTTCAAACATATCTTTAATTCTGAGAACTGTTAATAATAACAATATTAAATAAACATCAATATTATTAATAACAATAATGACGTAAAAAAGTGCAGGGGGCCCCCAGTAGCATTCTGTAAACAATTGTACAACTTAAATAAGTAAACAGCAAGTTGCAACAAATAACAAAAAATAAATGTAATAGCTACTTGAAGTTTTATAAGCTAATAAAGAATTAGTAGTCCCAATCTAGCAGCACCAATAAATTGGTTAATAATTTTAGTAGTAGTAGTAGTATAATGCTACATATATTATACTGCACCTCAGTAATATTCAGGTTGCTAATGCTATGAGGAACTTTTACGTTTCTGTAGCCTATGTATATGATATAACGATAGTTTTACTCAAATGAAACGGTCAAATGCTCATGAATTGATTCTGAGAGCAGTTCTGGGGATGTTGTTAATGTTTACTGTTAGTGAGACAGTAACGTTAGACGCTGAAACACTGTGAGAATACAGACAGAGACGAACACAGCATGCTGGATTCATTATTAAACAGTCTGTTTAATTATGAATCTTAAGGTTTATAGATACTAGTCCATAGCATGAGTCAATTCAAGTGTACGGTAGAGGTCTGCACCGAACGGTTTTTTTTCAGTCCCGCTCCCGCGAGGTTTTATTCCGCACCCACGCGCTCCCTCTATACGTTCATCTTTGGTCGGACTGAGGTGTTTTTGTAACTTCACCGTAAAGGATTGTGAATTACTAAAACACAATCAACTTCTGCTGCTAACTTACCTTTGAGTGACAAGTGATTACTGCTGGAGTCTGTCACACACGGCACGCAGCTCCAGCAAGCGCGTTCAATCTTGGAGTTAATTGGTCGGACTCGTGACTTCCAGAGTGGGCAGAGACTGCTCTAGGGCACAGAGTGGTGAGCTCAGACAGGCTGCGTCGGAGCCAAAGAGCGCTTTAAAAATAAATTATTTTTATCGGCAAATCGGTTTTGAAATTAACCGATACCAATAATCGTGAAAATGCTTAATATTGGCGCCGATAATCGGTAGGGCCAATAATCGATCGACCCCTAACCAATACATGACCAAAATCTGTCAAAATGAAGCTAAACATGTGTTTTCTGGAGTGATTTTTATCAGACAATGTCCAGTGCTGCACCATTGGCACTTGGTAACCAAATGGACAAATTGATTTAAATTAGCATTTTTTTTAAAATACAAATCAATAACACTAGATAAACTACTCGATGAAAAAAATATATTTTTAAAGAAAATGCAAACAATGGGAAAAAAGTAAAACAATGTGATTTGTGCATGCCACTCATTAAAATAATCTGAATCTCCTCTAAAATGTCCTCAAAACGATAAAATGTCTTCTTAGGTATCATTGTGCTACTAACAGTAACAGAAATACAATGCCTGTTTACCCATCTATAACTGGCTAGGGTCGCAGGGTCTCTAGTTCACACTGGTTGGTAGTTGACGTTAAATGTTCAATTCTCCTGATGCATGTGAGAGGAAACCGGGAGAATCCACACAAGCGCACAGAGAACCTCATCCAGAACTTATTTCACTGACTACATTTCTGAACTACTTTTATCATGTTTCCTGCGGTGGTTTCCTGGTTTTCTGTGTTGTTCGTTACCGCAATGTGAGTTGATGGTGTGAATGATTGCTAATCTGGCAGTTAAAGGGTCTTAGCCATTTAAGCTTTGGGTTGTGGATGACTAAAGGTGACTTGTAAAGCCATAGTATCCCGCCCTCCCCCTTCCCCCTCATTTTTACACACACATATAAGGACTGGGCAGCTGCAGCTTGAACTAACTTCAACAAACTGCCACATTGCATGCTGTTTTGTGATGAGCATGCTGCCAACAGATATTCAAGTGTGTCATAAGGTTTATTCAACAACAGTCTACTAAAGACTGCTGCAGATCACTTGACCTGTATGACACATAATGCAAGCAGACTTATCTAGAGCTGATTAGCCTAGCATCTAAAGAACCTCACTTTCTCCAGTATAGCTAGCAGAGTGCTGTTTCTGCTCATTTATTGACCATGAGCAAATAGTTGTGCTTCTCCTGGAGGGTTAATATAATAATAACTAATCTATTTTTGTATAAAGCCTTGGAGAAGTTCACTGCACACTGTACAGACTAACACAGTAAGGCTTTGAGACGGCAAGCTTAGGAGCTGTGTTAGGTTACACTAGAATAGGAAGTTGTTTTAAGGCTGCTGGCGGTGGCCATAGATGGAATAGGGATAAATATCCTGAATATAACCGCTATTTACTTGAATATTGAATGAAATCTTATAACTCAAGCCATGTGTTTGTCAGTGAAAAAGGGGTACTTTGATTTTCATGCTGTACAGACTTCCTTTCTTTTTTTCTGTCCGGCTTGAGCAAGATGCACGAAGCCTTTATTTCCAACTCAGAAAAGACATGTTTGCTTTTTAACAGTTTCATTTAGTTGGTTATTATTTGACACACTTAAAGCATCCTTAGCTTTAATTATAACTAATAACATTTTATTGTATAGCAGTGAAGAATTAAACTCTAATGGAATTTACAGAAAAAATAAGCTTCACTTTTGGTCTCTATTCAAAGTCCTGTAATTGTTTTGCATAAAATTTACCGTATTTTCCCCGTATAAGACGCACCGGTATAGAAGACGCACCCAATTTTAAATGAGGAAAATCTAGAAAAAAAAAGATTCTGAACCAAATACTGTTGTAAAATATTTTATATCAACTGTGGAGAAGTTAACAGCAGTTTAAGAACAATTATATGCCAAACATGTAACATGGACAGTCAGTAAACTGTAAAAGTAACAAAAAAGGCTGTAATGTTCCATACCTGCTCCTTACGATCCGCGCTATGGTAGGATCGACGAGCAGAGATGGGCGATGACTTCAGCGCGCACCGACAGCTTCGAAGTGTGATGGGAATTTTCCTATATAATACTACCATCTAGTGGTCATTTAGAGAAATGTAATTTGAGAAACTTTTAAGAGCACACGTCATACTTCAGTCCAGCCCCTTGAGGAGGCTCGAGGTTCTTCTTCCAATGCGGATAACACGTGTGTAGGAAATGCATTGAGACTGCTAAATCTTTACAATAAATAGCCGCATTTGCTGTGTTCTCTCTCAAACGGTCTCCAGTGTTTATTATCAATTGAGAAGGTATATTTTTACCACAACAGGAGCTAGGCTGAAGCCGTGGCTGCTCTTACAACTCTCCTACGGCCGTGACTAGGGGTGTAACGGTTCACGGTATGTATTGAACGGTTTCGGTACGGCCTGTTCGGTTCGGGACACTTGCGTACCGTTTCGGTATTCGGTATTTTTATTTAATGATATAAATGTATTATCAGCGCAATATTAAGCGCAGCGCAACAATGTTCCTAGGCGAGTTTCCGCACGGACACTATTGACTGACCAGCACGAGCGCGAGAATCATATCAAAAGCGAAAGAGAAGCCAGAGCTTGAAGACCCTCTCACCTCACTACGGTCTCGTGTTTGAGAACACTTTCGCTTCTCTGTTAAAATACATAACGGGGATAGACGAGTGGATAAATTTAAAGTTGTATGCCGACATTGTTCCACGGAGATCGGGCAGGCAACACATCTAACATTTTCTACTGCTGGAGATATTATAACCAGATCTGTGCTCTCTTCAGAAAATGTGGATAGGTAATCTATCCTAACTAGTTGCAGTATTTTATTTTTTATTTAAAAAAAAAAAGTGTTTTTCTTAATAAAGAGTGCAATTTATTTAAAATATCACCCAAATGTGTCACTTTTATTTATTTTATGCAAGAATTCTACTGTGTATTGGCAGCTTTTCAAAATAAAGATTATGTAAGTTCTTATTGTTTTGTACCGAACCGAATGAACCGAACCGAACTCTCCAAGACACTGTACCGAACCGAATACGATTTTAGCGTACCGTTACACCCCTAGCCGTGACCGACCTCCGCTCCGCGGCGCTCTGCATTCGCCATATAAGACGCACCAACTTTTCCCCCTCAGTTTTGGGGAAGACAAAATGCGTCTTATACAGCGTAAAATACGGTAATTCATGTCCGTTCACACATGTAACCGTGAAAACGCCAGTCGTGAGTCAAGTTTTTTGCGTTCGGCAGGTGGAATCTCTGATCCAGAACATGACTTACCCCAGAGCAGGTTAGCCGTGCACCGTAAGTAACCATGGCAGCTCACAATGATTAAGTCTAAGATATTTTTCTAGTACCCAATCCCCAGGGTATGTGCAAACCTTTTCTAAACTTAGCTGACTAGCCATTTTATCCTGCTTTCTAGTACACTGCCCAGGTCAGGAGCTTTGGTGACAGCAATGAATAAAAACTTTTTAAAATTATTTTGTGAACAATTTGCAGTCAACTATTTTTATTTTTTATTGAAGTGAATTTTGTATATGTCTCTGAGATTTGCAGCATTGCATTTGTCGTATCATAGAGCCACCATTTATATTTTGATTGGTTTACTTGTGATTGGTTTGTTTTCATGCTGATTGTTGTAAGAGAGAACATTTACAACATTCTTCTTAAGAAATACTGTAGGTATCTCTTGTCTCCAATAGATGAACAGTCCTTTGTTAGAATGGTGATTCATTGTCTATAATAATCTCGAGTACCCCAGTGCTAACAAGCAGACTGTGTTTTCCACACTGTTGGCAGCAGGTAAATATTTTACTTGTGCCTCAAGGCTAGCGTTTACCGTTAGGTGTCAGAGCTCAAAATTCTCTCCTCTCCGTGTTTGTCCAGAATGATGAATGAATGTAGCTTGGGACAGAACATGCTGCTATGTTGTCGAGGCTTGGCAGGTGAAATCAGCCTGCTGTTTCCATCCCTGGCAGTCCAGAATGAACAGGAGGGATTTGTTCCTGCAGAAAGGAGGCAAACCTGGATGGTGATTATGTCTCTTTCACGAGAGACAAGATGGGCTTCATTTTAATTGGATGCTATGAGTCATGCTGTGATTCAACACAGTGGTCAAAGACTTTTCCTTTTTTATTAAAAGTGAAAACAGTGCGATTAAATTATTTTAAAAAATGTCATTTTGATTGACTATGGTAAATTACTTTAATTTGGGCCATCTTTAACATACACCTTGCCTCCATCCAGGACCTAGTCGCTCTCTTTATTGTTACATGCTCTGAGTGCACAAATGTTATTGCTGCCCCTAGTGGGTGGATGATGTCAATCTAGAATTTTATATATTATTACATTTTCTAAAAACTTTCAATTTGTTTGTAATGTAAGTTCTGTGATTTAGAGTTTTTTAGGTGCTTTTTGCCAAAGCGACTCACAGATATAATTAAATTCACATTTCGTTATTCCCATTAAGGCCCTAGTCACACATACCCGGTTATTAAACTCAGCAGGTGGAATCTGTCGTTGCTTTGTTTATAAACAGCAAGCATAATGGCAGCTGATGCAAGGACTAAGTTGCTGTTTATTCCGCTAATGTGGTTCATAGCATGTACAGGATTACATGAGCATATGTACTATTTGATCACCGAACAGAGGTTCCTGTGTTTTTGCACATGTAGTGCTGAATAATAATGTTAAGCCCCGCCATGAATCAACTGCCACCTGTTGGTTTGATAGTCCTGTATATGTGTGGTCATGGCTTAAAAGCAACTCCAGTGTTGCTTTGAAAGGTACCTCTGTTTTGAAATATTAATATAAAAAACTGTTTTAAGTTTTTAAAAATTAATTTTAAATAATTAATAATTAATTGTAAAACTATAATTTCTCATTGTATCAGTAAATACAGACCTTTTTTGAAATAAGTAACACATACAATGCTGTAACTTGAATAAAAAATAAAAGGTTAAAAGTGTTATGGAATATACCAGTAGTGCATATTACAGTAGGGGAAGGTTTCTCACCTTTATATGCTGGGAGTAAAGTTCTTCACATTTAGACTTGCTCAAATTGTATTTGTGGCATCGTTAGTGTGATTACTTCTTCTTTTGATGCAGTTGGTACGGCAGACCTTACCTGATAATCAAATCATCACTTACCGCTACAGCTGCAAATGATGAGAAAATGAAAGGAATTGTTTTTGTTGAGAATCAATAGGTCATAAGGTCAATAGTTTTGTAAAAAATCTACTTTGTATTGTTCTAAAATGTTACTCGAGTTAAAGAAACTCTTTCTTTGGCACTTTCAGTAAGTTCTGACCAATTGACCTTTTAGAGTTCCACAAACCAAGTTTTATTCTTTATTTTCATAGAGAGCAAAGTAGGCTACTTCCCAGACCTGTACTTGTTTGGACCTGTTCGTTCACACACGCTTCAAAACGCTTTGTCATTGTGAAAGCAGCCGCATCAGCTGATTGCAATTCTAAACACGTGCTGTTTTAACGTAAGTGAGAACTAATCCGATTGGTGCTTACTGCCGTCTCTTAAATATGTTTCTGAGTGAGGTGATTGATCAGTGTTTCGTGTAAGAGATTAGATTATAGATGTGCGTAAAGGAACAGTGACCCATGCAAGGGTCTGCTCTAGATTATGCTTTAATCCATACAAATCCATTCAAAATGGGGGTGGAGCTAAGATTGGTCAAAACAGGTGGGTGTCCGTATTGAGGATAAGACTGTATTGAGAGTGTGTTTGAGTGTGTAGAGGTGGTGTTAGAGAAAACATCTTTCACAGCTGGAGAAAAATGACTGAGCTTTGTTGTTTGATTTTTGTGGAAAACACATAACCTGATCCATACAATTAAAGGAATTGTTATAGTGTAGTTAGGGCTTGAGGACTGTAGTTGCACCCTATTGTAATTACTCACAGCTTTATTGTTTTGTGGCTTTTAGTGCATTGTGCCAGTTTGTCATATGGCAATGAAATTTGGCATACATGTGTAGGGTGCCAAGAACTGAATATAAGTAAATTGGATTGCATTTCCAAAATCCATAGGAAGTCCAAATCTCTAAAACTGGCCACTTTTGCTGTGTCATACTGTAATAAACTCCACCTACAGATTTTATGTTTTGTCTCCAAACTTCACCAGTCTTATCTTAAGGCACGTTTCAGCATATACTGCTATTTCCAGTGTGTGTTGAAATTTGGAACACTTATATAAGGGTTTCACTAAAAAACGGGTTTCCAAAACAGTCAGGAAGGCAGTTATTTTAAAACTTATTGAATTTTTTTTTTAAAAGCTCCATATTTTATTGAATTCCATGTATTCTCTATGAACTTCTGGTGGTGTCATCTAAAGCAGTCAATAACTCAACTATACAATGTCAGATTAAGATTTGTGTCAAAAGTCGTTGTCTGGTCACATCTATATAGCAAGCTACAGTGTCTGTTGTAGCGCCACATTGTGGCCACAAGGAATATCCCTTTTTCTGCTTTTTTTGTACCACTTTTTAAGTCTGTGTTTGAAGGACATGTTTGGAAACTTAAGTAGGAGATCTAGAAAAACCACAAAGTCTATTGGAGCGAATTTCAAAAACTTTTTTTTTTTTTTTGCAAAAAAAGGATACTTTTGCACTTGCAGTATTTTAACAATTTAGATTGTTTCTGTTTACCTCCAAACTCCACAAGTCTTATCTTAAGGCACAAGGAATGTTAAATCGCAAAGCTTTTTGACTTTGTTAAACTATGTGCTCATGGCAGCCGTTGAAATTCAACATTTGGCCATAAAGTTGTTATAACTGGTCTGTCCCAAAAACGGTCCATCTCTGAACACATCTACTACAAAAGCTACAAGTACTAAATACTAGGGGTCGACAGATATGTGTTTTTCAGGGCCAATACCAATTATTACAGATCAAATGCACCGATAAACGATATTTTGAACCGATATGTTTCTAGTAAAAAAAAAAATTTAATTTGTCATAATTAATAATAACAAGAGCTCTGACAAGAACTTTCTTTGAATGCTTTCAAACTAGGGCTGCAACAAACGATTATTTTATTTATCGATTATTAGACCGATTAATCGATTAGTCATCGATTATTTCAATGATTAATCAGTAGCCTTTGAGCGATTATTCTGCTTTTTCAACTAGTTAAAATAATGAGTTACAAATATTCTAACTAATAAATAAAATAAGAAAATCACTTCAGCTTTTAAAATAGTTGTTTTCTTTAAGTTTTCTGATTCTGTTACTCTCAGATTACACTCAAATGTTCTCTAAGCATTGTTTACATGTTTTGTACTAATTCAATAGAAAAAAAATAAATAATCAGCTGCATTACAGACAAATAGAGAGTTGAATGTGAAGATATCTTGACAGCAGCATTAATAATTGTTGGTTTACCACTCGTTTTAGTTCATCAAAAGTAATATCCCAGGGAAATACACAGTTATGAAACTAGATATTTGGAGGGAGATAATCTAATAATTCTTAGAAAATCTGGCAGCATTTCAAAATGTAAGAAACAAATAAAGATAATTTTAGAATCAGCATAAGATAATGAATGGTGTGAGAAAGAAATGCTTTGGTGTGTGTCTCATTTTATTTCTATTTTTGACTCTTAAAGCTATTAAAATTAACATTTTCAGTTTATTTCCCATAATGTGAATGGATCTATATAGCTTTTTATTTTATACCAACGATTTTTTACTTTTAGTTTAATCCTTCTTTTTACGTTAAATATTAATTATTCTAATGAATATGCAAATAAAATATAAACATGTAAAGTTTGTATAATGCTGTAAATTCATAAATTATTACAATATTCACTGCTGTAAGCAACTTGCTTTAGGCGATTGCATTCTTTTAAACTTTTTAAACAATTTTTATAGTTAAACAATGTGTCACAAGTAAATTTGACATCTACGCGGCTTATAAGCAAAATAAAAATCAAAACGTCTTCACGAGTACACATTTTATTTGAACT
>SRMA01027284.1:0-134292 GCA_007224835.1 Danionella cerebrum | reverse complement strand
CAAACTGTACCGGGGCTCCAAATGTTAATTAAGCGGCGAAAGCCCACGTTTTCCACCACTCACAGTGGCTGGTCATCCAGTACAATAAACTCGATAATCCTGTCAGTTATGTTTATTGCTCGTTGGCTGTCTCGTGTAAACTTTTCTCTTTGTTTGAATGAAGCTTCCACTGTTTGTTGCGTCCGGCACCGTTTGTCCATCTTGGTTGCTTGTGGCAACACGACACAACTTCCTGTGTTTACATTCTGAGCAGCGCCAGCGAAGAAGAATTGATTTTCGCTTTGCAGCGATAAGCGAAGCTAGCGGGCATAACTAGATTATGTTTTTGAAACTGGTATCGGATCGGTACGTGGACTCAAATAATCGCCGACACCGATGCCGGATTTTTACACATGAAAAACATGAAATGTATCAGTTAATAATAGTGTTTTTATTACTATAGGAGTTCACTAGCTGTTTCTGATAAATGTTCGATGAATCGTTATTACAGACAAGCTAATGATATGACTCTCATAACCACGATCACTTAGCAAACCTTTTATAAGAAAAATGAATCCGTTTTCGTTTTCGAACATTTTGTATCTCGAAGCAAGTTTTACATGTAAAACACCTAATCCGTGCAACGACTCTCAGAAACAACAGTAAAAGTAGATGAAAAAAATGGAAAACCAGAGAAAAATCAAGTAACGTTTGTTCAATCCTTAAATCTACACATTGTTAATGTAATAAATGATAATAAAACAATAAAACACAAGCAAAATACGTAATATGTACACAAATGTGAAACTTTACGGCAAGACATCATATCACAGATAAAAATGGAGTACACGAAAGAAAAACGGCATTAAAGCACATTTTTCTTATAAGAAGTGATCGTGGTTATGAAAGTCATATCATCAGCCGGTCTGTAATAACAAATCATCTAACATTTAGCAGACGCAGCTATTGAACTACTATAGCATTAAAAACACTATTGTTTACTGATCTGTCTCATGTTTCATGTCTCATTTTTTTCAAAAGATATGCTAAGTTTAAACCACATTTAAACCTTTTTAAAACAGATCTGCTAATATATATCAAATGGACACACAGTAAAGCCTTTAAAAAAACACAATATTAATTAATACTGTGTACATTTAATACTTATTAACACATTACTTGCCATAAAGAGTTTCCATCTCGACATCAAGTGGTACAGGAAAACCGTGACGTTTTGCAATTTGCGGATTGTGTACCAACGGATACCACGACTTTATTGACGTTGCAGTAGTGTTGGCGATGAGACTTATTGCAAGTTTTTTGATCCTTCTTAAACAAATTTATCACCATCTTCTGTGTGAGCTTAACCATTTTGTGTATAACAAACATTCATTCGTTCATTTTCCAATCCGTTTATTCCCGTTTTGGGGTCACATGTCTCCATTGGGCGGGAGGCACAGGTACACCTTGGACAGGTCGCCACTCCATCGCAGGGCAACACACACTCACACATTCACACCCGAGGGGGAATTTAGATTATTCAATTAACCGAACCACAATTGTGGGGGAACCCGGAGAGCCCAGAGGAAACCTACGCAAGCACAGGGAGAGCATGCAAACTCCTCGCAGGAAGGTCACCGGCGAGCCTCGTGCCGCCCTGTATAACAAACAGCAATACCAAAACATGTTTTACATAGTTTATCATAGTTTACAAACATTAAATGAGACTCTTGACTTCATGTAATCTGTAATTGAGTCAGTTGTTGCTCAGTGTGCTTTCACACCTCTAGTTTGTTTCATCTGAGTCCATAGTCACACCACACTTGCTCTGGTTGACACTAGTTCTTTGGTCACATATGTAATTTTACGTGTTTCCTCGACTGCTTTTTGATTGGTTAGAATGAACGCATACACGCAAGCACACAACAGTGAACTGAACACCAGACGCCTGGGACACCGGCATCAAAATAGACAGACTTCCCTGATTGATTTTAACCATCTTTTGTGTTATGATGCAAACAATGCTCGGATTCCAAACTACTCCTAATTTGACATCAAGCTGCCCTGATAAACGCTGCTTTGTAAACAGACACACGCCAACTCATAATGCCAGGCGCAATCGACTATGATGACCTTTCATTCAAGAAGCATGTTTTTGACTTCGATCACATACATACCACCTCCTCGAAGGTCTGCTTATGGTTCGATTTTTAGTTCGCTTCCAAAGGGAAAAAGAACTCCATTCGAAAAACTCTAATTAAGCTTTCTTAGTTCATGGTGTAACAGGCTTGTGATGTGAGGCCTTCTTGCCTTATCTAATATCCACCTGACACATGGTTGCCATCGTAGAGGACCTCTACTGAAAAGATCTTTCTCAATCTTTATTTGAGTGATTGAATCCTGTCCCAATGTCCGCTTCAGGCTTTACCTTTTGTCGTTTGAGCCACAAGGTTCACATTGCAGAAGGCTATTCTTGGAGCAGGCACACGTTGCACCATACCTTATATCACACACCATGCCAACTGCGCGGCTTCATTTCCAAATATGTTCAAACTCGCACGTGTGTATGCTCACTGTGGTTATTCGTGATAATGTGCGGTGTTCAGACCACTTCGAACCACTTCTACAGTTGTTCCTTCTAATGCACATCTTGTGTCAGATGTCCAGTTTTTGAATGGCTATGTTTCCTCTGTTGTTTTCTTGGCAGCACCGTATGAAGGGGGTGTGTGGAAGGTGCGAGTAGATCTTCCAGACAAATACCCCTTCAAATCTCCATCAATAGGTAAAGCTTTGAATCATATGCATTGTTGTTTATGTGCAAATGTCAACCTCACCATGGAAAAGGTGCTTCCCAGAAGACTACAAACTCTTCTGAGTGTTCGTTTCAGAGTATCGATGTTCTGCTTGGAAATCAGGGCTTTGTCTGCAAGCACCTCATTTGTGGTGAATAGTGACATGTCAATTCTAATCAACCATAGTTTGTGCTTTCGAAAGAGGGACCAGGCACATTGTTTAAACTCTAACAGTATGCATGGTAACAGCATTATGCAGGGAATGCGTGCACGACTGAGAAATAAACACACTCACTTTGTTTCTTTGTATATTTACTGTCAATATAATTAGGAAGTCATAAAGCTTTTGTGATGCCACGTTCATAATGATTTTAAGATGAGGTTTATTTTGGGTGAGACTGATTTTAATGTCAATTTAAACTTGATATAAAACTCTTCATCTCACTCCTTTTCGTTTAACAACTTAGACGGTCTGTTACGGACATGACCGTTAAAGGTTTTTTTTACCATTTTTGGGTATTTTTGTAAAATGATTTTTTTATTAATTTGCGGATAACAAATAAAATGTTCAAAACAAACTAGAACTTTGATGATAATATTAATAATAATAACAGCTCTGTAATAATATTAACTGATATATTTTGGTCTAATTATTATTTTTGTTTTAAATTAAGTTGAATGTTTACAGTTATTTTATTAATGATAATGAATGGATGGATGTCACGTAAAGGCATCCTCAATGACCGTGCAGATCGGTTGTGAGCTTGTGCACAAATACCTTTGGTCAATTGTCTTTAATACAGTTTATTTATGCATTTCTTGTAAGTTTAGGGCTTGTATTAACATTTAAACACACATGGATCATATTTGTTTGATTTGGAGGTAAACACCTGGAGAGGCAACCCTTAACTTTCTGTCAGGTGTAAATTATTATTTTTATTATTATTATTTTTTTATTTAAAATCACATAATTTCTGGAAAGTATATTGAATACCGAGTTCTCTTTCTTTTTTTAACACATCCGTAACATTTACATGTATCCCTAATTAAACTAATTGTAATACACACACCATAAATAGTGTCTTAGAAAATATAAACCTTCAAATATTATGTTTTATGAAAATTTCACAACTGAATTACCCACATGTGGAATTCCACCAATCATACGAGGAGTTTGGTTTCTAAACGAGAATTTTAAGCTCCATTTAAAAAATAAAACAAGTGCCAAATATGCTGTGTACTGAACTCCTGGTTTGTCTTTGTATTTGTATTTGGAGTTTTTGCATTTAGGAAACAAAAAAAACTTATTTTAAAATAAATCTATAAATATTATTCATTCGTTCATTCATTTTTTTGCCCACCTATTTACTTTTGGGGTGAAAAGGGGGGGGTACACCCTAAACAGGTCGCCAGTCCATCGCAGGGAAACACACGCTCACTCACACATTCACACTTAAGGGAAATTTTGACGCATGTTCATGGGATTGTGGGCCTTGAACCACCAACCTTTTAACTCAAAGGTCCCAGTGTTACCCACTTCACTGCCCTCTTTAAATATTACAATATGGATATACATTTTTTTGTCTTCGTATGTCTTTTAGGTGCTTTAAGAAAGTTTGAAGAAAGTTTTTTTTTTTATCACTTTTGTGCTAAAGACAACATATGTTTACTCAAATTTATTTTTTGTGGTTATTTGATTCTGTCATTTGGGAATGGCTGGTATTCTGCTTTCAAATTATGTTTTAATATTTTTGTCTCCTTAGGATTTATGAATAAGATTTTTCATCCAAACATCGATGAAGCGTAAGTCACATTCTTAAAACGTTTTGCCTGCTAACTTGATAACTTTGAAATGGTTCATTATTACAATGCAAGAAATTCACATTCAATACCTGAAATCCACTCATATAGACTTTTGCCGCTTTTCCAGCGACCTGCTTTGTCATGACCTGTGCCTTTGGAGGCTCCTCCATCCCCTTCTTTACACTGTACTTTGTCATAGGCATTTGGATGATGAGCAGGTTTTCTAAGAGATGCACATTTCTGTCGCGTTCGTTGAGAAGTCACCAAGTGGAACTGGAATGACTGATTGATTGTTATTGAAGTCTTGAGAGACATGTCTATAACAAGCCACTCAGAGCTTATTCCTGAGGTCATTGGAAACACAAAGGAGAGCTGTGGTCAGCAGAGCTAAGCCATACCAAGCCGAGTCTTGCTGGAACTAAAATACAGAGATACTGGGAACACCCGGGAAATTACACACCCATTTTGGCTGTGTGACTGAAAGAATGAATGAATGAAGTTCATTGGACTTATTTACTTTATTGGTTAATCACATTGTTTTATTTTTAATAATATCGATCAATCAAAATGTATTTGTATATAGCGCCACACCACAACACATAGTTTGCTCAGGGCGCTGCACAAAGTAAAACAATTCCCAGATAACAAAGTACAGCAGATACACTCGAACCAAACATATAAACATAAATGCACTCATCCGCTAAACGAAAACACTGCTTTATACACCACACGCTGCTTTAAAAACGTGGGTTTTTAAACCTGCTTTGAAAGCACCCAGTTTCAGACCTGAGAGGAGGAGGCAGAGAGTTCCAGAGCTGGGGCGCAAACCTCCCCAACGCTTTGTATTTACCTTCGATACCCTGAGAAGCAGTTGTCTTGCGAATCGCAGAGACCGTGTAGGTGTATAAACATTAATTAAGTCCCTGATATAAGAGGGAGCCGTGCCTTGAACTGCGTTAAAAACAAAAAAAATGGCTTTGGATTATATACGAAACTCAACAGGGAGCCAATGTAGTAAAATTGGTATTATCTGACCGTGTTTCTTTGACTTTGGCATTCTGGACTTTCTGCAATCTGGCCAGGAGTGAGTTATTGATGCCAGCTTACGATGCTTTGCAGTAATCAAGTCCTGAGCACGAATCACGCATTCCAAAGCGTGACTGTCAAGAAATGATCTAACTTTCCTGAGCTGAAGTAGCTGGAAAACGAAGCTCGCAATACGCTGTTGACTTGGTCGGTGAACCTAAGCTCGTCATCGAAAAGAACCCAAAGGTTCTCGACCAATATGTTGTGCACATTGGTCTAATTGTATGTAAAATATAAAATTTTATTAACACGTTTAATAAACAATTTAATTATAAATTAAATAAGGTCTCGTTTTGTTTTGTGAGTAAAAACTCTCGAGCAAAATGACAAAGCACTTAAGAATATTTTGAAAATGAGGCTGCCCCTACTGGGATTCGAACCATTCGAACCAAAAAATTGAACCAGGTTGCGCCAAATATATTTAGCAGGTAAATGCCCTTGAATCTGTAATTATTCGAGGCATTTCAACACTTTCTAGTTGCTTAGGAAGGTGTTCAGGTCCAAGCCCTGTTCACCACAGATGCATCGAATGATGGAGCCGGTTTCTTTGTGGTAAACCAACTTTATTTATTGACGTTACACATTTGTGTGTTGCTAGCTCTGTTTCACTCTCGCACGTTTGTTTCCTGATGTCAAGAGAGAAGGCGTTGCTTTGTGGATAGCACATTACTTCCAGGGGAGGGACATCAGTTCTTTCATGTCCAGCCTGTAATCACTGGACTCGTGTGACTGTGTCAATGGCGTGAATAAAACCGTTTTAATCTACTTTTATAAATCACTATAAGAGCTGCTAAAAGTTTCAACATCATGACCTCCTTTATACAGGTCAACATCCTTTATTTGATTAATTATTAAGTAATATTCACTGTTTTAGGCCTTGGTTCAATAGACTTTTTGCAATCATTCCAAAATGTTTTAGTAATGTGTGGTTTTCTGTGTAATTCTAACTTTTCTAACGCCAAGACTTTTACGGTTCTAGGTCAGGGACCGTGTGCTTAGATGTGATCAACCAAACATGGACCGCTCTGTACGGTACGTGCATATCATGGCAGTTGTGTTTGTCAGCTTTCAGACGCTTTCACAATCAATGACCATGGCTTACACATAGATACTGCCTAAGGAGCAGAATAAAGTCCCCGGGTCTGTAGAAAGGGTGGTGATGCATGTAATCCTCTTACACTCTTTGAATCAGCTAATACCTGCAAGGTCAGAAAACAGCATCCATATATCTCGCAACTGCATGGAAACAGCTCTGCCCTAGAAGCGCTCTTTCACAACACCCTTGTCCGTCAGGGTGAAGGGGCGCTTTTCAGTTTTCCATGTTCCTTTTACAACCATGCTGCAACAAAGAAAACACCCTTAGCCATCAAATGTTATAGATCTGACGTGTGATCTGTTTCAGTTTTGTTTTAGACCCCAAGTCTGTGGCATAAGTGATATCTAGTGGTGAAAAGATGGGATAACCCTTTGACATAAAAGACATGTCATAAGGGCTCCTTTTTTCTCAAAATGTTTGCACATTGGAAGTAAAAGTGCTTGGAACAGTGTATAAGGTTTAGGAGACAATGTGACACAATTTTTCGAGGATTGATGAACATAAACACTGATCGTTTAAAAAAGACAAAATGTACTTCTCTGAATTGTACTTTTTGTAGGATTGCTGTATAATTATTGTGTAATGTAAAAAAGCTGGGGCTACTAATATCAAGCATTGGCACAGTTTTAAGATGATTTATTAGAGCTTATTGTAAATTAGTAAATAATGGCCAAAAAGGCTCCAACCTTCTATGGGTTAAATGCTTTGGTTTCAGTTACATGATGAGATACGAGAACTGTATTCTACACACCAGGATTTACGTAGGGTCTTAAAAAGTAAAAGATGTAAAAACCCTAATTTTAGACTTTACAAGGTCTTTGATTTTTTAAAAAAACATTTATTTAAATGTTGTAGGAAAAAATAAAGATTAACAAACCAGAATTCCAGTCATAACAGTGACTTAACCTCTTAAGCCCTGAGGCCTATTTTCCGAAAATCCTATACTTTTACTTTTTAAGGCATTTCTCAGCTTTTACAAGGCCTAAACTGCAAATCTTGGTATCAAAATGAAGATAGGTTCTTGGGGAGTGGTGTGGATGAGTTAATTTGACAGTCAAGAACACTGGGTAAGAGTAATTGATGTTGAACTGGCCAAAAATGAACTCCGCCAAAAAAAAAAAACTACATGTTTCCTCTAATATCTCCTTATTTTACTTAAAACGAAGCAAATAAACACAATCAATTGTAACCACTACATGTCAAGAACATCTGTAGCAAGTTTGGTGTTCATACTACAAGAAACTAATATTCTGTAAAGGTTTTGATTGAACAAAGTTCAGGCGTCATCCATGTTGGCACAATTTGGCACAATAATTGAAATATGGAAAAAATCTTGTCCAAAGCTTCAGCTACGTTAATAGTCTTCTTTTGTTGCTTATGGGACATGATTTCAGCAAAAAAAACTCCTAAAGAAACGCTGTAAAAGGGGGGTAGAAGCTCATTTACTCCATCTTGCTGCGCTTTTGGGAACGTTTCACTCACAAACGCTTTGACGTCGAGCTTCTGCGTGTCCCTACCCCCCCCCCCCCGACCATCTGTCCAATCCAGAAGATCTATATATCGACGGAAAGCTCTGATTCTATGGAAACCAATCGGCTCAACCATTTTGAGACTGACGGGATCGCCGACGAATCACACGACGCGCAGCGTGGAGAGACGTGCTCTTACGCACGGGGAGTCATTCCATATTTGGTGACGTAATGACGCCACAAAGCTAAAGAAACAATCCAAAATGGCGTTTGCACGAAGCTATTGACCGGACATAACAACAAACGGACTTTTATCGCTATGGAAATAACTTTTTGTTGAAAAAAACGGCAAAGGTAAGACAAGATTTACATGCTTGCTTGGTTTTCGCTGGCGTTTTTTCGTGGAACTTTCGCTTCCTGCTCTGAAATACTTCATGCAATGTTAATGAGTTGCATATCACTGGATTCAGGTGGTTGTTAGCTTTCATTTAATGTAATGGTTTGGGTGTTTCCGTTTATATTGTGGATACATATCGCACATAAACAAAAACGTGGTCATGAATTATACTCCGGACATGTTGTTGTTTATTTGCATGGCGTTCGAGCTGTGGTTCACGAATATGAAATTGAATTATTTACGTTTTTAGAGGAGTTTCCGCTGAACACAACAGTATTTAATATGTGTGGGTTATTCTCAGGGTTCATGAGCTATGAGTGAAAATGTAACGCACAAGGGGGCAAGTCCCCGGTACCGGGGACTTTCGGGCTTAAGAGGTTAAATCAAAGCCAGAAAACAGATTGCTCTCCTAAAGGTTTTTTGCAAGATGTCCACCATTTCTGGTTTTGAGCACGTCACCACATTTCTCCCAGTACCCAACACACTCTCAGAAACTGAGCTGGTGGCAGGGATACAAAGATTTGTTGTCCGCAAGGTGAGCTCATATTGGTTAACATCTTCTCCTGCCCAACTTATCTGTGATTGCCCCGTGCACTGCGTCAGCTCTGGTATAAAAATCCAAACAGATAAAATTGCGTGTGTTTAAATTGTGTGTTGTTGTTGTTGTTTTTTTTGGCGATTGCGATTAATTGATATGGATATAAATTTGATTTGGATGGCCTTAAAAGTCTTAATATGACATTATGAAACATGCAGAACACCTGACACACTGCTAGCTAAGATAATAATTAGTTGTGAACATGTAAAAGTCAGTTAGCTGCTAAGTTAAGTTCTCTTAGGTAGCTTATCATATAATATAGGTAGATTATCATCGCTATAATGTTCTGGAAATTGTAAAGCGTCTGTGAAAGCGTTATTTTAATTAAACGCATTATTATTAACCCGCCGCCTAAAACTGGAACAGAAGTCTGGTGACTGAGAAGATGGGGGAAAATGCAAACTGAAGGAGAAATTATTCAAAAGAACCTAATAGTGAAATTTAAAACTAAATCTAAATTAAAAGAAAAAAGAAAACAGCAGTACAACTGAAAATAGGCAAAACTGAAAGCTAATTAAGGAAAAGCTTAAATTTTGCAAATGTAGCAGTTGAACTCAGCAATCAATAAAAAAAAACTCAGCAGTAAAACTTTAAAAAAGGAAAAATTGCAAACTAAAATAAGGATTACCACATAATAAGAGCCCAGCAATGAAACACATAAAAAATTGAAACAAATGAAAGTGGAAAGAAATTTAAACAACAAATAAAAAGCTAATTACTGAAACTGAAAATTAAAAGAAACTGGAATTAGAATTTTTTTTAAAGGGTACATAAATAAAACATCTTATAGGGCAAAAAAGAAAAAAAAATCTTATACAGCCAAAAAAAAGAAAGGGGATGAGCAAAAAGAGGCCAAGAAAGGAACTGAATAAAAGAAACTCATGGTGAGCCTGGAATATAAAAAGAAAACATAAATCTTTACTGCATGCATTTTAAAAATACCAACGTATTTTTAAAACGTGCCACCTATCAAAAACTTTTTAATTCTGTTCTAGTGCATATTGCAGGTACGGCCTCCGGGGGTGCATGGCGAATATCCTGCTGACTGTACATTATGTTGTGCTTTGTTTCGATGTACTCAGCTGCTTTTAGCTCCTTTTGTTCGTATAATGGAGAGTAAGCTACAACATACAGTACATGCTAAAAGAGAAAGTATGGGAAAGAGAGGCAGAGTCCTGTGTGTGCAGCCCCCACACTGAGCCAGAGATTAGGCCATAATCATGTCACTCACAGCAAATCCTCCATTTTGTGCTGCACATTATTAACACTTTTGCCCGTCTGCTGTTTTGCGTCTTCTGCTTTCTTTGCTCACAGATCTCACCAATATCTTCGAGTCGTTTTTGCCACAGTTGTTGGCCTACCCCAACCCCATCGACCCTCTGAATGGGGACGCAGCAGCCATGTACCTGCACCGGCCAGAGGACTACAAACAGAAAATCAAAGGTGACTTTTTTTCAACCTTCAGCTGTTCTTTACTGTTTATATCTCTTGTGATACCCATGCGTTTGTATGTGACTGACCTATATTTTGTGCTGAAGCTGTAGGATCCAAAGTGACCTTGCATAGCAGTCCAGTTTTGCTTATGAGGTTTATCTTCCACATGCTTGAAAATGGCAGGACCAGAAAAGCTACAATTAAAAGAGAATGTGGGGGGGTGGGGTCCTAATTTGATTGCCAACTAACCATCTTAATAAATAATCCTATTTATGTGCCGTGTTGTGCTAGTTACTGAAAAAGTGACTAGTTACTTCGTTCAAAAAGTAATTAGTAACTAAAAAGTAATCAGTTATCCTTAAAAGTTTTATAGAACATGTTTTGACGCTCCCGTTAATGCTCTTATAAATTAATTTGCCCCCTTTAATGGCTCTTAATTTCACGGCTGCATGAAAAAAATTATTAAAAAGGTAGCAAATACAAATTCATTTAATTCAGATTTGATTCAGATATATATATATAACTATGGGGTGGCACAGTCTATAGCACTGTAGCCTTCCAGTTAGAAGGTTGCAGTTTCGAGGCTCGCCAGTGACCTTCCTGGAAGGAGTTTGCAAGTTCTCCCGTGGGTTTTCCCCACAGACCCTTGTGACCCCAAAAGGCAATAAGTGGGCAGGAAAATTAATGAACTTAAAACAACTTGAAATCTGAATAAGATTTAACCCAAGAAATGAATAAAATATTCAGAATTTGCAGGTGAGCAGTGTGTGGCTTGATTTTTTTTTTTTGTCCCACTGGAGCATTTTAGAGTAAAGTTATCAACCATTTCCTGGGGAAATATATTTTAGATCTATTTTATTTTAATTTTTTCAGGATGCTTGTGACACTTTTCACAGCTGCCTTATCTATTTCACAGCTGACCAATAAGCAAAGGAACAAAAGCACAAAATGAACAAAATGCAGGTTTAACATTTGCTGTTAACCTGAAAACAGGGGTGCCAAACTCATTTCCACCGAGGGCCACATTAGCATGATGGCTGTCCTCAAAGTTATAAATGTAAAACAATGTAATCGAATGTAATGTAAAATAAATGTAACTCTTTATTTATAACTTATTCAAGTGACAATTCAGTTGCATAGAAACAATTGTATGCTTGTTGTTCTAATATAAATCCTTTTGTATTTTTTGTAAGCTTCTGAAAACCCACATAACTCCATTAATGAAGGATCAAACTGTTCAAGTGAATAAAGAAAAATATCGTTTTTGTCATTTTTTAAGCGAAAAAAAAACCTTCACAGACTGAAGACGATGCCTTTTATCATCAGACTCAAGAAACAGATCACAGATAAACTATTTGCTCCGCCCATTTCACATCTTGAAATATATTTTAATGTGATCTCTCACGCCACACCTCCGATTTCTCACTCAAATGTGTGAGTCTTACATTCAATGTGTGAGAAACGGCAGCTCTGCAGTTTTACTCGTGAGTATGGATGCGGCTGCGTAGGCATTGTGGGAAATGTAGTTTTTTTTTTCGTTTTCATTTTTTTTAGACACTCAAAACTTTTAGGCTCTCGCGGGCCACATTAGATTACATGGCGGGGCCAGCATTTTTGTATCAACTTAGCTAGGTATTTAAAGCCATCAAACCGTACATAATGTTACACAGCGTACGTGAGTCCGAAACACGGTTAATAGATTGACCGCGCACAAACTTAAACTTAACTTTAACGGTACACAAGCATGAAGTGCTAAAAGTTAGCTGGTTTTGTATGTCTGTTTACTACCCGGAGCAGCCATAGTGCCGGTATCCTCATTAGTCACAGAGGACGATGCTTGTGGTGGGCATGTTGTTGGAGGCTTTGAGTCAGGATAATACTGAGACGATGATGATGATGATGATGACTGCACCGGCGTGATCTTCTTGCAGTAAATTAATTCCGTGTACTGTCAGGTGTTTCATCATATTTGACGTTGTCAGACTTGGACGCGATAACCTTTTTACAAATATTGCATCGTACGCTGTTGCCGTCAATCTTGGCATAATGTAGCCATACTTTTGATCGCTTAAACATAGTTTGCGTTAAATGTATGCTATGCTTTAAAGTGTAATGTACATTACAGCCTCACCTCATATTTGACAAGCTCTGGGCGACAGGGCGAGTGGGGGGGGGGGGTAGCTGCCGTAAACATGATTTTCAAGGCAGCCTCGCCGCAGCCAATCACCAGGATTGGATCCGAGCGCTTTGAGGATGCCACAGGTTTTCTATCGCACTGATGTTAACAAGATTATACCCTTAGGTATCGAAATTTGGTATCGATGAAAATTATTTTTTCGATACTCTGTAGTATCGAGACGATTCGGTCGGTGCTTAAAAAACTACCGAACTCGACACCGAGCCCTACATGTAAATAGTGAAAGAAGATGATTACACCATCATCGAGAGCCCTGTGAGTTTTGTGAAATTTTCAATCTCAGTCATATATAATAAAAGTTTTTATACACAGGGTTTATTCCCAACAATAATGTTTTTCAACATATAGTGTCATTTTTTTGATATTATATAATTTGACTTTTTATAATATTGCTTTAAAACTGCTCATGCTCTTGATTCCAAACAACATATTGCTACATAAATTTTTTTTTATCTTTTGGTAATTTTTGTATAGAAACACGAGGTTTTTTTTGGGACAAATCTAATCTGATCTTATATTATCTATTTATATTTATAGAGATTTTTCTGATGAAAGGGAAACCTCCTGTGGCAAGGTTGGGTACTGTCTTCAGCTACTCTACTATATTCCACAGCTGAGAAAAACACAAACCCGGACAATGTGTGACAAATGTCCTTTTTTTTAACTAAACTGGAATCCATTTCAAATGACTACAGGTATTTGTAAGCTGGGAGGGGGCGTCATTTTGAGTGGGAGTGGGATGGGATCAGGAGTTAGTTCTACAGGAGTGGGATGGGACAGGATTTATTTTTTTACTCTGGTCCAGGATTGGAATGGGATAGGATTTTTTTTCTCTGGGAGTGGGAAGGGACAGGAGTGAAAATCCACTCCCGTGTCATGATCTATTCCAGAGTGATCCGAAACATCATGCCTACTGCACAAGCCTACGGGGCAGTGCTATGATCTGGGGTTGCTATAACTGCTCAGGTCTAGGGTCAGCTCCAAGAAGTGCTCAAAGAATGACCCGGTGATTCCAGCAATGGTTTTGTTCTTCCCTGATGGCACAAGGATTTTCCAAGAAGACAATGCCAGGATTCAACTTTGAAAGAGCGCTTCATCTGTTTTAGCTTCTTTTAAAACCCTGCAAATTTATTGGTTTAATGGCTTTCTCCATTTTGTGTGCAGAATACATCCAGAAATATGCAACAGAAGAGGCTCTAAAGGAGCAGGAGGAGGGTCCCGGTGACTCCTCTTCAGAAAGCTCCATGTCTGACTTTTCAGAGGACGAGGCTCAGGACATGGAGTTGTAGTTAAGGGCGATAATTTCCTCCCCTTTACCACAGAGACTATATTATTTCCTAACCATGCGAAGCAGACTATAAAAGATTCATATTTAAACAAGGTGATTTTTTTTTTTTATCGTTATATTACTAAACCAGGATTTTTATGGATATCTAGCGTTGACGATGAATACGGCACCCTCTCTAGGTGTTCTATCTCTACTTCTTGGTGGTTGTTTCCCCTCTTTTGTTCTCTCTTTCCCTCTCTCCTCACCTTTGGCTCGTAGTTTCACCCCGATTCCACATGGTTGGCCGGAGTGCATCTGTGTGATCCACCTGTATCTGGGGCCGTGTGCTGTACTTGAGCGCTCGAGGATGTTCTGCAGCTTGGATCTCGGCTCAACACAAGCATTCTGGTCATTGAATCACTTTCCTGGTTGCCCTTTTAGAAAGCTATTTTATTTAGGAAAGTGTCGACTCTGTAAATGAATCATCAGGATTTTATAGAATACTGCACAGGTTCTCCTCACCGATCAAGCCCGTGATGCGTCACCAGGAAAAATCAATGCAAGATGATATAGAAGTAGAAGCTCTACGTTTCACGAGTGTCCAGGAAGTGACTGGCCTGCTTTCAGAGCTCTTTTGTACCAGCATTATATGCACAGTGTTTGTCTTTCATTTTGATCTGTCTCACACTCTCGAGTGTCTTTGTATATTGATGCGGGAGTAATCCCATTGTAGGCTTAGCCTAGACACACACACACACACACACACACACACACACACACACACACAAGAGTTTTGCTAACATTTGTAGAGTTCATCTTTTCCTATTGCTCGTGCATAATATGATAGCTGTTGTTTACCACATGTAGAACTAGTTTGTTCAGGTGATGAAATCTGAAATAGATGTTCATTTGGATTTGGGAGAAGGCAGCGTAAGATGAATTATCTTCAGTCCAAGAGCTTCATCTGCAGATGTGTGATCAGTGGCATGTTGGGAACACAAGATTTGTGTAAAACCAGTTCACGGTTTCAAAACCATGTCCACATTTATGGTAAACAAAGTGCATAGGGAAAGGTTTCATTTTCTGTATTTATCTTCTCCTGTTTTTAATGGGTCAAAACATTTGATGTTGTGTAAGCCCAAGAAAAGAATTGGCCTAAAACGGCAACAGAGATATTTCAGTTGAATCAGTTTTTTTCACGGGTGTTCAAGGAGATTCATGATTTCAGAACTACGTTGTGCAGTATTGTATTAGGTGGAAGTTACATGAAGACACAGATGTGGAAGAAACCGCTTGTTTTGTTTGCTCTAACAGCCTCAGCTTTTCTTTTTCTTTTTTTTTTATTCCTGCGTTAAACATGCGAGACTTTTATTTTGAAAGATATATTTCCCCCTGTTTTAAACTGTCATGTCACCGATTAAGAATCTCAAATAAACATGTACATGTGTGTGCTTCCATTCCGAGAATCACCAGCTTTACTCATTTACATTTGTCTTCATGTTAACTAACAGCAGAGGCACCCTGGAACAGACAAAGACGCTAAATGATCATGATGTTTGGGATTGTTCTCTTTTTTTCCCCACAGAATAGAAGTGGTGAAGTAAAAAAATGACTGTGTCCTTTGTGTTTTGCACTCGTAAGCCCCAGCGCTTGTCCACACGCACAAACTTATACTCAAACAGGACACGGCACCAGTTTTCAATGTTGTGCTCTCCAGCAGCTGCCAGAGAGCGACAGAGAGAGGGGGGGGGTAGAGAGAGAGGAAGAAGAGCTCTGTCTTCCGGTCACCGGCGTGTGCTCTCACGGGCCCCAGGGGTTCTGTGTTTCTTGCATTTGTGTCGATGCGCTCTCCAGTGCACTTTGCATGCGTCTGGTGTTGAGTCCAGTCTAGTTGAACCCAGCCGTCCACTCCTTTAGTTCCCGTAGAAGTGCTTGAACCTGGGCTGCACAGACACGGGGCTAATGCGGGCAAACAGCATGGGTTTTGAAATAGTATCTGTATCTAGTACCTAGTGTGTGGGTGTGGGTGTGTGAAACGCTGCTTTTGACAAAAGAGGAAGAAAAACTTCTTTACCATTTTATAAAACCCGGGTATTACGGTAATTTGCCCCTTTAATTTCCTTTTCAGTAATCTTAATGCTTAATTTGCTATTCTTTATTTTTTTTTTGCATTGTGGAGTGGGCATGCCTGTCACAACGGACAAATGCTCTTTATCTATAGGATTATAATCTCTTAAATAGCTGTGTACAGTAAACTGTAATAACTTCTTTTTCTAATAAAATATTAAATATGTGTACAAACTTTTCTGTCATCTGTTCAATGCTCCTTCCAGTGATATGTTGATTGTGATGTGTACATTTTTTCACTAACATGTCTCCCTTTAGGGTTGTTTCTGCTCTCTCTCTCTCTCTCTCTCTCTCTCTCTCTCTCTCTCTCTCTCTCTCTCTCTCTCTCTAATGTCCTGTTAAATACATGCTTCTGTGAATCAAATATATGAAGATTAGCATCCTGGGTAGAAGCCAGCGACTGTGACTGTTTAAAACAGATAACAGAATAATTAGTACACTACTAAAATGTACACTAGGGAAAAATAGAATGAAATGAGACAAGTTTTCCGTTCAGAACACATTTTAAAAGAATATAATGAATACATCTCTTATCTGCGCAAAGCAGCGTATTCTGAGTGATGTTCTGAGCATTGACCGCTAGATGGCAGACCTGTCACAATAAAGGTCCTGTACATTGTTCATTAACTTAAAAACACGTGTAATCATAACCATAACATAAGCTTAATTACCATAACCATAAACCTTATCACATATATTTGACAAACAACTTTTTGCTACAACTGAATATTTGCTTATATATATATATATATATAATGCGCGTGTGTGTGAGTGTGTTAATGGTTGGTTGGCAAAAAACTGCTGGTCACATAGAGATGAACAATATATTACTTTAAAGAAAAAGGAGGAGTAATTTTGATTTTTCGTGTAATTTGGTTGACCTTCAAAAACAGATTTGTCATTTCAAAACACGAGGAATTTAGTACTACCAAATGTCTCAAGTATTTTCACAAGGTTTAAGAGTTTTTATCGAAAATTTCTTGAAAGATTTGAGGAGCAATGTTCTCCGTTGCATGATGACTAGCGAAAAAAGCCATAAATAAACCCAAAAATACCACATTTTCACAAGGAAATGTCAAGTATCTAAGCAGTCATAATTATAATGTTTGATGAATTCAGTTAAAAATATATATGTGCTCCATTTTTCTTCATTCGCCCAATTTAACACAAATAACACAAACCTTTTTCAACACAAACTCTAAAAGAACATATACATCACTGTAAGTTTAACTAAGCAAGCAATACAAAACGGCTAAGTACTAACATTTGGATGTAGCAAAAAGTGATTTGTTCATGAGCCGTTAAGTATGGTGGAGATTCCTTGAATGTTTGGGGCAGAATTTGGAGTGGAGATTTAGTCAACACACAACCATTAAAGCTTAAAAAAGGCATAAAGTGTGAAAGAAGCAGAGTCGAGTGTGTCTGGGATTGCATAAAGGATGTGAGAGAGTTACATCTCAAAGATGTGTGAAGTAACCTGCGCACGTGCAGCTAGAACAGTTTGAAGGCAAATGATGATTTTTTGGCACTTTGTTTTTAGTTAGATATTCGTAGAAGACAATGAATTAACAGTAGCTTTTTTTTCATTCAAGTCCAAACTCTTGAAATGCAGTACCAGTATTGCCCTGCAGGGGACGTCCTCACCCCAGACTGATCACAAGGGGGGGTAAAGAGCATCTGGTAACACAATGCACATTAATCTTTCGCCCAAAAGCTCTAAGACATGAAGCAATCTGTCCTCTCTTGTTCTTCTTTTGGAAATAAGAGATGGAATTAAATCTCATTCTCAACACAGCTGTAAGTTACTCTCCCTCTCATTTACCCCCCGTGCTTCTATTTGTCTCTCTGTTCATGTTTTAGGGAATACATCCACAAGTTTACTCAAAAAACTGCTGTACTGATGAATCCCAGAACTCCTTTGACAGTTTAAAAAACATGTGGAAAAAATCGCTCTCCTCCCTAATTAAGATTGTTCTTTATCATGCACTGGAGTGTTCAGCAAATAGCAATTTATAGCAAAATATCTTTTATTTCAATGTTTTTATACTTCTTGAGTATAGAACAAAAGTAAAAAAAAGAAAAGTGTTTTATTTCATATCCATACATAATTTTTGGATGACCCTCTTATGGCTATTTACTCTTTTATTCTGCCAGGAATGTTTTCATATTTTATTTGTTAATGCACCAGAAGGTGAGGCTTGGACCATTTGAAGCTCTTGTTATACATTAAAGGATTAAGGGTGATTAGGACCATTTTCAAATCACACTTTATGTTATCTTTCCTGCCGTTAATTAAAACGTACAATTTTTGTCTTTAATACCTTTATGAATGATACATATTAATTTCTGAAAGAAAACAATGCATGGTATATGGTCTTTTTTATTAACCATGCGATTCAAAGATTTAAAATAGTTTGTTCCTGTTTAATGCATTAGAGGATGAAAACTATTCAAAGAAATACCCAAATGATGCTATTCTTCCAGAAAATGGAGGAAAGTAGCCAATTATGCAAATATTTCCTAAATGTTTGGGTAGAAACCATTCAACATTATTAAAAAAAAGTATCAACAATATTTTCTGAATTTCCTTTGCAAATGGTGCATGACTCTACTTCGAATTTCGAATTGGACAATTTTTTAGCATAACTAAAGCACGTCTCTTTGACAGCTGCAAGTTAAAGGATTCATTTATGCCCTTCCTATGGAAGCCCCAAATTCAATAAAATATAAACAAATACATATATTTATAAACAAATTGAAAGTATAAAAATGCATGGATAAATAAAAAAATATAGAAGAATGTATGATTATGTAAATACCTGCATTATTAAACAAAAGAATAAATAAATGTAATTTTTATGCAAATTAATTTACCTTTTCACACCTGTACTTGCTTATTTTTCGTTTTTCTCTTTTATGTATGTAATATTTTCTACATTTATTTATTTCTGCATTCACGTGACCGTATGCTAATTACGTGGGCGGTCCTGATGCTGATGGTCTACTAAAAATAGATTTTATTATTCTTTAAATTTTAGGGACAAAAAAATAAACCCTGGCTCTTGCAGAGTTTAACAGTGACTATCGCGAAAGGCTAACGACCCTCATATAATTAGCATATTGCAATAAATGTGGAAAAAAAGGGGAAATAAAACAGAAAATATGTACATATGTTTTGAAATACATAAATACATTTATTAAATATTTTCATTATTTTGAAACCGGTAAATCGTATGTTTACATGTTAATGAATTTATTTGTTTAATCATATATTTGTTTTGTTTAGTTTATTTAATTTATTTCTTCATACTTTAGTCATTTTTTGGTCTCCATTTTTTCCTTCACCTCAATTAAATCATTTTTGTCATCTGAGGTTTTCCCCGCCCATTGAGATGACGTCACGCCAACGAGCCCATGCTGCAATTTTAATTACTCACTCTCATAGCTAGGACCTGCCTGCCGTAAATCATTTTATGTGGCTCATCAAGTAAAAAAAAACACTTTCTTCCCCATTCAAACCTCAATGGTTCCAATCTCTCACCGTACGTTTCTACCTACATATAATTCGTCGGATAAAACCAGGCGAAAACGTTGTCTTTCCACAGCCCTGGCCTCCAGCAGTACTGTGCTGGAGAAACACGAGCTGCTCAATGAAATATTTACAGGCCTTTATCCGCAGCGCGACAGTCATGAAGTATCCAGCCCGCTCTGATTGGTCGATATCCAACTTTTACCGTCACGTGATGTTCCCCACCAGCGACAGCGAGCGACTCACCTCGCCGTCGCCGTCACGAGTGACGCGGTGATGCACCTGGTCAAAATGTCTGCTTTATTATGATCCCTTTTAATAATTGTGCATTACAGAGTGGGTGAGGGGATGTTTACTGCTTTTACAATGAGGTGAGATTATGAAAAAGGATCCTCTTTTGCGTTTTCAGCACCTCGTGACGTTAGCCTTTATATTTGATTGGAGCTAAAAGGACTTCTTTCGTAAGTAACATAAGACAGGCAGCGTGGACAATTGCGCTGTTTCTTTTCATCTCAGGACGCGTGTCCGGTGAAACAGCATCCTCCTGATGCTGACATGTGATCCGTGGCTGAGCGTCTCATGTCCAGGACTCTGTTACTGAGCCCAGCTCTGTTATTAATGAATGAACGTCTGATTAAAAACGTCTCAGTCAATTACTCCAGAGGCAATTACGCCATCTCCATGGTGAGCGATGATGCCAACCTGATTAAAACCATCATCATTTTCAGAAGAAATTGGCTGCAAATGTCATCATCGGCATCTCTTGAAAGAAAATAGCACCAAGAAACGTATTTAACTTACGGTCTTCCAAAGAAACAATGCACATGGCCTGAAATGGGGATTTAATAGACTGCAATGGAAAATGTTTGACTGGGATCGGTCTCTTTTATCGAAACATGAAACAAAAAAACCTGTCTGACTGAAACAGAAAAGAGTTTCGTTGCATATTCATACAACCACCACACTGAAATATGCAACTAAAAATAATTATTGGGCAAACATCAATCTCTGTGAATACTGTACCATTAAATTAATCAATATTGACCATGATTATTCCCTTTAAAAACGGCTTTGAATTGATCATACAGTTTTGAGTCCATCCTGGGTCTCCTGGTGAGAGATATGAGAGAAGGAAACCATTGGCTTCACAAACCACAAACTGGAAACGTAGTGTATGCTTTTCATCTTTTTTTGAGTTTTGAGCTATAGGAGGTTTGGTCATGAAGCCATGAATGTGAGTTTGACCCATGTAAATGGAAAAAATGGGGGAGAGCTGTTGAGCAAATGACTGCTCGAACCCATTTTCAGACTTTAGGGACACTGCTGAAATCTATACAAAGGACTGGAATCCAAGATCTGAACAGTGGATTGTGGTCACCTTTTCATATCTGTTTTAAGCTAAATCACCTTATTCACTAATCATAAGTTAAATGCTTGGCCTTTTTTCTGTAAAAAAAAAATATTTTTCTCAAACCCGTTTGGGAATTGTTAAAATTCACTCCCTTTTTGTGGTGTAAACAACTCCTTAAATCAAACTACTGTGGCTCGGTAAAAAAATCCAAACATTTGTGCAAAGTGCATTTTTTAGTTTTTAAAAAATGCAAAGCATGTTCTTAAATCATGTGTTAAAATAAGATTTGTCACCAAAATCATTTAATTTGAGGAAGCAGAGAAAAAGTTTCATTTAGAAACTGAAAATCCCTGTGTGAAGGGAAAACATCCCCGACACACAAGGGTACAAAAAAATTAAGTGCACCGCTAGCTGTCTCTGTGGCGATTGAATTACATGTAATTCTTGTAATGTGCTGTATTTATTATTGAATTTGCAGCTGCTAACAATCTTTTTAGGTGCTAATAGTACAGCACTAGCTACAGAAAGTCTATCTATTGCTTAACAGCTTCTCTAATAAAAAAAAAAAAGATTAGTAAAAATCTCAAAAAATCCAAAGATCCCTTTATTATAGACAAGCCCTGCTTTAAAGTACACAAACTTTGTTTTGAAACATGGAACATATAAATGTCAGGAAATAAAATGTCTAGTCTCTCATGTCCACAGAAAACCTGGTCGTCTTGCCGTAGGGGTCACAGTCAAGCCCAATTTTTTTTAACATAAAGAGTCATTTATGTTCCTCTGACCAATCAAAACTATAGTGTGTGTAACTGAAAATAAAAAACTGTATATAACCTAAATGAACATATAAACTTATTCTTTATTAAACCTAGTATTTTCATTTATTTTCATTTATTTTCTGCGTAAAGTCTTATTCACATTAAGGACAAGGAGGAATAATAAGTGATGCCAGCACTCTGTTGATTGGCTATCACTGCCTTAAAATAAAAAAATAAATAAATATCAAAGTGTGTCAAGAAAATACTCCCACATTACTGCACCACCACCAAGCTTTCATGTTGTTCTGTTCCAATTTTGACCCTACACTCCGAATCCCGCAGCAGAAATCAGAAGTGGTGGATGCCGAAGGTCTCGGTCGCCTTACCTCACCTTCAAAAGCTTGATGTTTTGTGAAGGGGTCAAATACTTATTTCACTCACTCTTTAGCATTATGCAATTACGTAAAAATAAGAAAAAGACCTGAATGGTAAAATCCATATATGACACAAATGCATGAGTGGAAAAAAAACACATAATGAAGAAATAATTAACTTTTTAACTTTAAAAACTAAAATTATCTTTTTCCAGTGGAGCCTTTTTCGTGAAGTGTCTGTGTCTAATAACTGTTTGGAGAAGATTGGGCTACTGGGTCTAAAAGAAACAACTGCAAAACCCCGAAATGAACATTTTAGTTGTTGAAAAACGTGTAAAAACACATGCTCTGAAATAACAAGGATTTTGAACTGAAATATTAATAATAACATAATGAAACAGAGACGTATTGTGTATGTTATTTTTAAACGTAAATCTAGTAACTGATAACCAAAACTTTTCATCTTTTATTTGCATATGTTTTTAGCACAGCTGTACATTGTACAAATTAAATCTAAAATTACTTAAAACCTACTGACCCAAGAACAGAGAAAAAAAGCTTCTGTCTGAAAACAATTATTTTCATCGGTAAACTTGCATAAGCCCTAAGAAGGAGAATCATTTAATATTTTTTATTGTGACCTTTTAATTTGTTAAAAATAATAGAAATGTTGTATAAAACACAACGTTTTAAGCTTTTTAAACAAACTTCTAACATGTTTCTGATAAATTCTTTATTTCAGCATCATACCAATCCTTATTTGTCACGGACCCATGTACTGTTTATATTATTAACTCATTGTATATTCATCTTATTTTAATTATGTGTGTGTTTCAATTAGAACATTAAATGTCGACTGATCACATTGACTGTCCTCAGTATCCTCTACTCTTGCACCAACTACCTTCATGTCCTCTTTCAGCACATCCATATATCTCCTCTTTGGTCTTCCTCTTGACCTCTTGCCTGGCATCTCCATCTCCAACATCCTTCTACCAATATAACCACTATCCCTCCTCTGCACATGTCCAAACCATCTCAATCTGGCCTCTCTGACTTTGTCTCCAAAACAACCAACCTGAGCTGTCCCTCTGATGTGCTCGTTCCTAATCTTGTCCATCCTCGTCACTCCTAAACTGAACCTCAACATCCTCATCTCTGCTACTTCCATCTCTGCCTCTTGTCTCTTCCTCACTGCCACAGTCTCCAACCCATACATCATAGCTGCTCTCACTACTGTTCTGTACACCTTTCCTTTGACTCTTGCTGACACTCTTCTGTCACACAACACCCCTGACACTTACTGAACTAAATCCACCATCTTTTTTTTTTATTTTTATTTTAGATTGGTTATTTTCGAATACTGTCCCACAGTTGAATAATCACAAGCACATGACGCTCATGCTATTGAATATAATAGAAGTGTAATATGTGCAGCGCATCGAATGCTCTGTTGGTCATCTGTGAACTCCACGCAGTCTTTGTTCCAGGAGCTTGTATCGCGTGTCCTCAATGAGGGCGTCAGTCGTGCCAGAAGAGTGGCCTGCTTTCACCCGATACCCATCCTGGCAGCTGGGGAGGGCTCTAAACTTCATTCGGGTCGACAGGTAGCAGCAACCAAATGACTATTTTAAATATTCAAGAGCTTCACTCAGCTAACACAGGTGATCTGCGGCTTGTGTTTCGACTTTTCCAGAAGTTAATCAGGTGAATGAAGAGTGGATGGGTGAGGGGAGGACTCGACCAGGGCTGACTGGTCAACAAAGAGCCTTCGGGATAGATTTCACCCAGGCTATTCGCTTTGAATAGCTGTAACCAGAGCTGCCAGACTAACACCACTATTTAAAAATATAGAGGCGTTTTTTTCCACTGAGGTGTCGATATAGGCTTGAGCTCTCAACAGCAGGTTAATGGGGTTGTGGGTAAGGTGGAGAGGTGTATAAATACGAACGGGGACTCAATGGAGGACAGCATCATGTCCAGCCTCTTGGATGTGATGCACCGACTGCGCTGCAGCTGCTCCGAGGAAGGACGTCTGCGATGGAGCCTGCATGGGGTAACGTTTATACCAGTTTAACCACTCAAAGATATTTGTATAGAAAGCGACCTGTTTCCGTCCATACTTCAATGACGCTGGGAGAGAATTGATATGCCGAGATTCGTGTTAAGTAATTTATAATAAACCACGATTTGTTTAGCACAGAGGCACTTGGAGCTAAAGACGTTCAGTGTCCCAGAGAAAGATGCTGCGCACTGAAGAAGGTCTATATGTAAAAGGAGGCCCTGCAGGAGTTTATAGAGCAGATGAAATGGTGCTTGTTCATTATGAGCCATCTGGATGATGTCATCTGATCCCCAACCCGAGACCTGGGGGACACAGGCTCAGAGAGGAGGGCTCAGAGCAACATTATCACTTATCAATATGAGCTTTGCAAGTGTTCTCCATGAAATTTGTGAAATTGTCTGATTGGATGAAGTGTGGTTTGGCTGGTTTTAGTGCGTTTTTTTAGAATAGAATAGAATAGAACAGAACAGAACAGAACAGAACAGAACAGAACAGAACAGAACAGAACAGAACAGAACAGAACAGAACAGAATAGAATAGAATAGATTAGCTTGAACTCATGACATAACGTATGTTCAGATTCACATTGTAACCTCAAAAAGTCAGAGCTTATTTTTTTTTTCCGGTTGCCTCAGACCATCTGGGTTGAAGAACCCACCTTTTAAAGAAGTTATTAATAAAAATAACAGAATTGTTTTTGTTTTTTAAAGAAACTAGTTTTTGGCTACGGTTTACTTAAAAACTAAGGAAAGCCAACTGAAATGTTCCGAGGTAATTGTTTTACACAAAGTTTTGAGTGCTGTAAACTTTTAATGTCAACTGTGCAGGAAGAACCTCAACGAATCTCTCTGTCTCTCTTTATCTTTCCCTCACTCTCTCCCCTCTTCCTCTCTTCTCCCTCTTGCTCTCTCTAACTCTATCTTTCTCCTCTCCCCCCTCTTTACCTCTCTTTCTTCTTCCTCTCTCCCTCTCTTTCTGCTCCCTCATTCTCTCTCTCTCCCTATACCCCTTCTCTCTATCTCCCCCTCTGCCTCTGCCTTTATTTCTCCTCCCTCTCTCTCCCTCTCTTTCTGCTCCCTCATTCTCTCCCTATACCCCTTCTCTCTATCTCTCCCTCTGGCTTTATTTCTCCTCCCTCTCCTTCACTCCCTCTCTTTCTGCTCCCTCGTTCTCTATCTCCCCCTCTCCCTCTGGCTTTATTTCTCCTCCCTCTCTCTCTCCCTCTCCTTCTCTCCCTCTCTTTCTCCCTTCTCTCTCTCTCTTGCTCTCTTCCTCGCCTCTGACGTGCTACCCCCTCTTTTCTAAACAGGCAGAGTCTCTTTGTCAGTCAAAAAAAAAAAAAAACAGGTGACCAAAAGAAACAACTGTATTCTCTAGTTTTAAGTTATTCTTTGTTATATAATTTTCAAAGTATTTTAATGTTTTAGTTACTATAGTAACTAATCAAGTAACTGACTGTAGAATGTTTTTGCAATTTTGGCTAAATACCCCCAAACGAGGTCTTAAAACCAATATAAAATAATTTTTACTAAATTCAAAATACATTTCAGCAACGAAATTGCACAAATAATTGCAAAATAAAATTCCATTTCAAAACTCAACAGATTTATTTTTGTATTTGTCGTTCAAATAATAACGAAAAAGAAACGTGCATGACACTGTCGTTATTTTACACACATTTTTTAATCCCCTTAACTGAAAGAATTAAGGGGCTCCAGTTTTTATGTGTAGCTATAACATCTGGGAGACGTTTTGTTTTTAAACCTGGTCATTTACTGGATAATATAATTAGCCTGGCGCACAAAAGGTTGCGTTGTTTTTAGCCAAAATAATTATTTATTCGATAATTTTCCTCCAAACTGTTACATTAAAATAGCATCGTATATTGCGGAATTCTAAAAAGCATTAAGATATTTGACTATCTAGAAGGATAAATGATCTCTTTAAAAGCCAATCTCGTTGCAAATGTTTCTGGCGCTCTTGGAAAAGCATCATTGTGCTGTCGTGGCGCTTTAAAAACCTGCACACTTCATCATTTTTGTGTGGTAAAATTAAGAGCTGTCTCTCCCAGAATAATTCGGCTCGAAAATCTTTTAATCCCAAGCTGAAGTAAAGCAGCGCCAGCTGTATGCTGTGCTGCAGGAGCGCAGAGCTGCAGAGCCTCGCCTCCCGACAGCTCCACCTTAAAAGGGCTGAAAAAAAAGCACCTGAGTTTAGTGACACCGCGAAAGCCTGGAGACAAGAGGAGGCTTGGATTATTCCTTCTGCACGGGGGTAAGATGCTTAACTAATTATCTTTCCATTGGTGAATCCTCGCGGCTGCAGACTAAACAAGCGGGTTGCCTTCTGCGCGTTGACCTCGTTCAGTTTTGAGAGGAGAAAAGCGGAGTTTGTTTGGAGAGTTGTTTGAGCACCTGGAGCTGCGCGGGCAGAGCGACCAACTCTCCAGGTAAAGGAGAGAGAGAGAGAGAGAGAGAGAGAGAGAGGGAGAGGGAGAGCAATGAAAGGGGGGGACCGGGCTGCATTTGTTACATGATACTCAGGAAGTCAGTGACGACGCTTTGACTTCTTTGTCTCATTGAAAAATGCTCGATTCTGCGACGAGAGCGTCTCGGACGCGAGAGAGATCGAGGCGACGCGAGCTAGAAAGGGCGCGTTTGGAGTATTCCGGCCGATTTCCCGTCAGCAGGCGCCCAACTCTGTGCCACCGAGTGACACAAGCCCGTGTTTAGTTGTGTCTGAAGCTTTGAGCAAAAAAAACAAAGAAACAAACAGAATCGAAACTCCGCGACGGACGCATCAGGTAAGCGTTCGTTCACACACCTGTGGGGCATTTCTGTGCGTTAATAATGCGTTTAATTTAGCAAACAATTTTCTTTCATTTCACCTGTTCACATTATAACAACCTACATTTTATTCTTAAACGGCTTTTACCTTTATGTAAATGAATGACATCGACGCGTCTTGCGGGAATTCGCTGCCGGTGAGCGGCGGACGCGTGCTTTGATCAGCATCAATAAACTCAAACCCCATTTGATTTATTTATTTTACTTTTCTGATGGTTTTTGTATGTAATTCGTTGTTAATTAATTGGGTATATCACATATATCACACGACAGTGGTATAGATATAGAATTAGTTTTCTTTAAATAATGTTTAAATCGTGTTCTGAAGCACACGGTGGGATTTCTCACCTCAGGGAACCAGCTTCTCTGAACTGGACTATTTCGTGCCATCAGGCTCCAGACGGGTCCCGCCTAAAACAAGCAAAAGTGAATCTCGTTGTTATTTATCTTCAGTAATTTGCATAAGCGACAGAGATTTGTTTAGCTCGTACAGTTCGTTATTGGGACAGGTGCATTGCCTTAAAACGCTTAGGGATTTTTAATGAAGGGTCTTAAAAAGACCAGATCGTTTAAATACTTAAATTAAAACGAAATAATAGTTGTGCTAAAGCATTTTGTCAGATGACGTGACTCGTATAACGCTTTCTGAACAGAGCAAATTAAAAGTAAGTTGTTATTGTTTTCATTGATCTTTTTAGGCTGTAGATAATTTCAAAATTTAATGTATGAATATATTGCATTTATCTGCAAAACAATCGACATATGGCAGACTATATTGAAATATGTGATCTATCCGGGCGTTGTCCCTTTTGGAAAGACCGACAACAACCCTTCCTAAAAAAAAGAAACAACAACACCAACAACAGAAATAATAATAATAATAATAATAATAATAATAATAATAATAATAATAATACCAATAATAATAATAATGTTAGTAATAAAACGCCAAATGCGATTTACTGTGAGTTTTTAGATGGATAAAATCGGATTGGTTAAAATAATAATTAAACGTACACTGGCCTCTCATAGTATCTGATTATAAAACCTAAAACGATAAATATAGATATTCTTTTAATGCCACACATAGTTTTTGTCGATCTTTTAAGATATATATGTATTTAATTAAGTGGCGTCAATATTTGCTGTATGGCACCGCATCTGAATGTTTATTATAATATTGTAGACGTTGTAATAATTCTTATTTCTTGCACAATTTCTGATTGTTTTCAGGGGTTTGTTTGGTGAGATTTATTCAATTGAGAAAATGCTCAAATGAACAGCTGCTCACCAGCAGAGTTACGGTTAACGAGGAATCAACACAGAGTAAAACAATAAGCTCATCTCAACTAAAAGACATCATTTTAATCCACAGATTTGGACAAAATGAAAGAAATAAACTTCTTCTCTGAGGCGGTTAACTCTTTATAGAGTGGGACCCTGAGTAGAGTTATTTTAACTCTTGGCATTTTATTTCTTCACTATTTATTCATCTTCAAACCGTGAGAGCAATGACTGGCAATTAGAAAAAAGCTGTCGATTAAAGTCATGATGATGTTCTGCAGAAGTGTGGGAGAGGAAAACAAGCCAGAGCACTTGCCTGCAGTGCTGGCTTCTCAACTCTGCTTTTTAGAGGTATTGATTATTCCAGGAAATTGCAAGAGGAGTCCTGCTCCGGGAGCCATTTGGGCGTCTGAAAAATCACTTAGCACATCATTTTTGATCTGAGATCAATCTGGCCTCCATCTCCAGCAGGAGTAGAGGGAGCTGGAGATAATGGTTGCTCCTTGGTGCTCCGGGGTGTGGCTGGGGGGTAAAAGGTTGGACCTGGGTCTGGTGCCTATACCTTCAGAGCAGATGGCATGAAATTAGAGGAATGCGGTAAACTCTCTGTGTTTCTGGATGGTGAACCCTGGCTCTTGTGTGGCTTAAATGAAGGAGAATCAATGCTCAGGAAACTGCCGGCGGAGTTCTGCGGGAGGCTTGTATGATCGGGAACGTCGTGGGGTGTTTGGAATGCTGCTGATTTTGTGACGTCAACCAAATGGGGTTGATCTGAGGAACACTTTTGGTTTCGAGATACCAATTCAAGCAGATTATGAAGTATTTCATGTTTGAAATGATTTTAAAGGCGTCTCATCCCTAGAATGCCACGTCCCGGAGAATATTTGAACTGTCATTTTACTGACTATTGGTCTAAACCTCTATGATGCTCTTTGTCATTTCTTCTCACTCTGTCTTGTTTCTCTCCTTTTCCCTTTAGGAAGAGGGTCTTCTCAACTTCCTTGACCTTAAAATCCCTCCCCCCCCCTCTCTACTGTATGCCCCCTGCTCTGTGATGTTTTCTGTGGTACTGTGTCATTCAGACCGAAGCTGATAGACTCCTGTTCTGTGTATGGCACTGGTAGAATTCACTGTGAAAGCAGACTATCAGTGAATTACCAAAGGGCCATAAACAGAGCAGAGAAAGAACCACATGTCAGGTCAGCGTGGGCACAGATTTGATGCCGTTGGGCACTGTGTTGTCGTCTTCTTTGCCTGTTTTGGCACTAGCACATTTTTGCTTTTTTATATATACTTTGAGCAATTATGTGTAGTGCCAATATGGGACGAGAAAGAAATGCTGCAGAAAAAGCACCCTTTGGAAAGGACGGGCAGCAGAGATCGATCGATCGTCTCAGTCATGATCTATTTTCAGCTCATCAACCCGGTGTAACATAAGAAGCGACCTTTGCTGCGGAAAGCTGAAAATTCAATAATGTTGGAACTCTGGGAAGACATTTCCATTTAATCGGAGGAGATGCATCGAAAGCAGCATCTCAGCACAGAGATCTTTACAAATATCTTTCATTTTTAGCTTGTGCCGTTGTCTCAAAGACTAGCCCCTTTCTGCTGTGGAACACAAAGGTTCTCAGACGGTATTTGGCAATGGTAGAACTCACACTGGTGAGGTAGTCAGATCCGGTGGTTCTAGACTTGCCAACTACTACCTGAGAACGTCTCCTCTGCAAGCCATTGGTATGAAAGTATTAGTAAAACCCAAAGAGCTTTATCTTCTCTAGTGATGTCACTTCCTGTCCCCTGAGTGAGTGGCTGCGAGTGGTGCAGGCTGGGCTGAAATTCAAATACTCCCTCTGCACACTTCAGTCTCAAAGCTTGTGATGCTTCAATCTGAGTGCTGATACTAGTCGGCCATGTTGGATTTCACATGAGGGTCTTTTTTCTAGGTTCTGTTTGTCCAATTATTGACTTGCCCTGACATTTCCGTTGAAGTCTCTGTGAAAATAAATGCAGAAAAGAAATAAAAGCTTTGAAACAGCGCTTGCACTCAGCGGTGTGACATTTTTATGAAACAGCTTGTGCTTTGTCGTTGGGTAAACGGAGAGGCCAGCCCTGTATCTGGGTCAGGGGCTGCTAATGTAGGTGAGGAGAGGATTGCTGGATTAAATCCTCTTTATCTCTCTTTGCATGAATCTATTCATACAGAATGAGAGACTGTATAAAACATCAGCCATCGCTCAAGTGTTACTTCTCTGTTAGCTACTCGTGGAGTGCTACGGATCTAGCGTCAAGGAAACGAAAATGGTACTCCCTATGGAGTTCCGGTGGTCTTAAAAAGTGACCACCATCTACTATTTTGAATGCTCAAAGCCCAATCTGTCATTTTGACAGATTTTGGGGCTAAATAACTAGCTCCCTTTTAAATTATGTTTCCCTTTAAACAAGGTTTCGAGAGAAGCATTAACGTATGAGCCCAGTATTGCCACCCAGTTTACTTGTATTCCATTCAACTCAATTCATTGACAAACAGCAGCCCATCTTTTGTATTTCCACATGGAAAATAATTCAAAGTTTGTGCAAGAGTGTTCTCTGGGCATGGCCTGTCACTCAGAGGGAGGGCACTTCCTTGGACAGCTTGCCTAGAAAGGCAAGGCGAGTTTTTTTTTACGGAGTGTTTTACAGACAGTGAAAGTAAAACATACAGAAATTTATCTATAATTTATAATCTATAATTTTACATATAAATATCACATTGGGGGTGGCATAGTGGCACAGTGGGTAGCAGTTAGAAGGCCTTTCAGGTAGAACTTCTGGTTTCTTTTCGAAAAAGGAGTTTGCATGTTCTCCCCGTGCTTGCGTTGGTTTCCTCCTGGTGCTGCGGTTTCCCCCACAGACATGCATCAGCTTAATTGAATAATCGAAATTCACCTTAGAGGTGTGAATGTGTGTGTTCCCCTGCGATGTACTGGCAACCTGTCCAGAGTGCACCCCTGCCTCTCGCCTGAAGTGAGCTAGAAAGGGAATAAGCGGGAAAGAAAATGTATGAATGAATATCACATGTACGCATTTTTGAGACCCCCAACATTTCACAAAACACATTTTCAGAGGAGCCAATGCCTTATATAAGGCACCCGAGCTTGGCCGTAGTTCACATCCTGTTGGCCCCAAAGTTGTCTTGATAAAATTCATTTATAAAATCCCATGGTGTTAATCAAAATATACCCAGATTATTTATGCAGCTGCTAATAAAAATGTGAAATCAGAGAGTAAAAAATAATAGCGATGAATCTGTGTTGCAAAGTTATTTTTTTTCATTAAAAACACAAAACCACAAAAAGAGCCTAAACCACAAAAAACTATGATAAACTATTCAGATCTGCTAATAATCAAACAGATATTACATTAATCTTGCAACCACCAAATGTCAAATCAGATGAGAAAATTGCAAGAATCACTGCAACAAAATCAGTTTGGGAAATCATGGAAATCATTTATTAGCTGATCCCAAAACAGTGAGATCAGCTAATAAACAAACCCCTCGTTATATTTGCAATCATTCAAAAGTTAAAATGTTTTTAAAATCCCAGATGAAACATTACCAAGAATGATATGAAAGCTGTGTTGCGTTGCAGTTTTTCTTACTTAACATGCGACAAAACTTGGTGATCAAACCCTCTTCAGCTAATAATCAAATAAAATCAAAACAACCTGATTATTCTTCCAACTACTCACAATCATTCGCCGCATACGTAATAAAATAGAGAAATTCCCAAGCACAAAAGATTCATGATGGTTCATGTTAAATAGATGTTTAAAGGATGAGAGGGCTTTCATATAAAAAAAATAGAATTGTGACAACTAGTAAAGGCATATGGAGACCCTTCAGTACAGCTTTAGGATTTCTGGAGGTGGTCCACAGATTTGATTAAAGTAAGGGAAAATGTAGACATCACTAATCTGTCACTTCAACCAGTTACAACAACAGAGTCAGTGTTAGCGGTCTGAGCTAAAAAAATCATTGTTTCTGTCTGTTAATAGATTAAATTAATTACCCCTTAGAAGTCCCTCAATGAGTTGACCAATATTTGAAATGGACATTGCAAGAGTTATGACACATAATTTGCTAAGTAATTCAAATTAAAACATGAGAAAATGCACGGTCGTCTTTCAGTTTCATTTTACAGACCTCAAATCAATGCAATCTGGGCCATCTATTGGTGAAAAGGCTGGATAAACCTTGGAAGCACAAGACCTGTGATATGGCTGGTGTTTTTCAAAGTTCTGGCAGAAAAAAACCACAGTGGAACAAAAAGTGCTTGGAACATTTTTTTACCCTTTCTTTGATTTTTGGGTGGATTTATGAATTTTTATTTTGTCTCAATACTTTTGAAACCATGAAAAACTGTTCTTAACTTTGTGATTTTGCAGTAATACAATGACAAAATGTAATGCTCAGAATTACAGTTTTTCCACAATTTTAGGTTTGTTGTGGAATTATTGTGAAATGTAATGAAAAAAATTTGTACTAAAAATGGTTCCAAGAATTACCACAAAACCTATTAGAAAGGTAATTTATTAGAGCAAATTGTAAAGTAGCAAAAAGAACCTGTGCATGAAATGTTTACATCCTTGATGTCGCCACTGCTTCGTTTTTGGGCGATAATCATTTATTCTATGATCAGCTGCTTCTGCACAGGAACACTGTTCACAGACATATTTGGTCTCCTTGTGTCCACTGAAAAACAAAAGACAATGAAGGGTGCTCTGGTTTTCGGGTTTTTATCAGTTTGCGTTCAACACAAATCATAATGAATGGCACATTTGTATTTTAAAGGTAAATCTCTGGTGCTGAGAAATCCAGAGCAAACGTGCGTTTATATGGAAAGAAAGGAACACTGTTAGAACCCTGTGCCTGCAGTAATTGCTATGTGGGAAACCTCTGTCCATCTTGGCCTTCTCCAGATGGGCCGCACGGGTCAGGTTACACAGCATTTTTCAGACCCCCTCCTCTGTACCGACTACCCCTCTCTCTCTCATTCAGGGAATAATCCCCGGTTGGGAGACAAAGAGGGAGCATGGCTGAGACAGAGCTCGGTTTGTACTCTAATGTAAAGAGAGCATTAGTGGAATGAGATTAGGGTCCATCTCTCTTACGCACTGTCTGCTGCCGAGGTGTGCGTGATGCTGAGAACATCATCAGTGTAGCAAAGTGTCGGTTATGACACTTATATCTCAGCTCAAAACTGTTCTGGTCACAGAACATCAGACACACCGATAAGAATCATCTGTGTTATACCGAAACAAATAGTCTGGTGCACGTTTACAGAATGTTCCTGATCCGTTCAAAATTTGGACGAAAAGATGGACAGATCGTAAATAATCCATTAGTTTAGAGCCACTGCTAGCACGTGTGTTAGCAAGAGGGCCAGAGGGATGTGGTGTGTATTAAGATACGATTAGTCGAGATTAAAGCTCTGGCCCGGAGCGTGCACTGCTCCAGGCTGGAGGAACGAGACCCCTGTGGAGACAGGAGCCCTCAGCTCCATCAGAGCCATATCCTCTCCTTAACACGATCAATACCTCCACGCTGCACACAAGATCTGTCTAGCGTCCTAATGGAAACCCTCAGAAAATAAGCAAACTCCAGAGGATTCATTGCTAACCTTTGTTTTCATTAAACCTGTGTAATTTTATGATATTGTTCCAAATCTAGAATATAATGACTCTGAGAACTGAAGAAAGCCTATCATCAAAGATAATCAATACCAGCTGAAATCAACGGTAAAATAACGGCTACCCCCACACAAATAAAGTGCTCAGCTTAAACGAAATGTAATCTTTTAATAAATACAATATATTTAGGTGTTTTAATTAAAACATGAAACAGGTCATTTAAAAAAAAAAAAAAAACGTTACAATCTAAGCTTTCTCCAGAAGATAGCTTAGAAAAAGGTTTTAAAGGAGTATTTAAAAAGAAATTCAGAGGGAGGCTAATAATTTTCTGTATATTCACACACTATATGTGCACAAATAATAATTATGATATAATAAATGCAGTTTGTGCAGTATGCATGTTTTTAAAAACCTTTGAAATAAGTTATTTTTAAGAAATTTTGTAGATTTTGGTGATACTGTCGTCATGCTAAAACAGCGACAAACAGTCGCAGTTGAGAAATATAGAACAGATGCAGCACCAAACATTTGCTCTTTTACTTATACCCACTCAATTATATTTACTGAAAAAAACCCGCTCAATTACTGTAATTTGAGAATTTGTAATTCATTTTGTTTAAAGGTTGTTAGATTCCCTGTAGTTCTTTACCAGGTTTACATTTTCACTTATTCTCCACTTTAGTCAGTCTTTAATAAAAGCTGGCTTGGGCAGGTCATGGAGTGCGAGTTTGAGGGAGATTACCGGTCATCTTGAAATTCGTATATTTTCTATTCACAAGTTCAATTACATAGAGCAGCCTAGTGCTGCAAACATATTTGGAGAAAGAGTGAACGAGGAGAGACCTAGAAGCAAAAAGTGTGGTAAAGAGGTGGAGCTTGAACAAACATTAACCCTTAGGTAGTTTGGGGCCAGGGCAGCACGATGGCAGAGTGGGTTGCACTGTGGCCTTCCAGTTAGAAGGTTTCCAGTTCAAGGCTCGCCGGTGACCTTCCTGGAAGAAGTTTGTGTGGGTTTCCTCTGGATACTCCGGTTTCTCCCACAATCCCCAAAAACATGCGTTTAACTATACTGACTAATCTAAATTCCTCTTATGTGTGAGTGATTGTGTGTGTTGCTCTGCGATGGACTGGTGACCTGTCCAGGGTGTACCTGGTGACCCCCGTGACTCCAGAGGGAATAGGCGGGTTGGAAAATGAATGAATGAAAAGTTTGGGGCATTTTTTAAACTACTTTACAATTTGCTCATAAATTATCTTTAAAAAAATTATCGCTTTTTTGTGACAATGCTCGATTCATTTTTACAGAACAAACCCAGCTTCCTTTTTTCCTTATTAATTTCCTTATAATATTTTTCCTTACAATATACAACAATTCCACAACAACACTGAAATTGCACAAGTAGTAAAACTCCAAATAGTACATTTTTTTGCTGCTGAAATGAAAAAAAAAACCCAACAAATTAAATAAACAACAAGTAAAAATCAAAATAGAAAATTCATAAATCAAAGAAAGCAGAAATCAGAAAGCAAAGACAAGTTCAAACAGGTGAACCGGTCTTAAACATTAAACAATGTTCCAATGTTTTGTTCCATTGTGCTTTGTTTTGTGAATTTTATAAAAGACAAGCCCATCTCACAGGTATTTTATTTCCAAGAGTTAGCCCTTCGTTTGACCACTAGATGGAACTGATGACACCAATTTGTAAAATAACTGTGTCATAACTCTTGTAATGTTTACAACTTTTAACAATTAAAACCAAAAATATCAAACTTTTTAAAACTTACACATTAAATTTGAAATCAGAATAAATCAATAGGTAGATCGCGTCATTTTTACTTAATTCAAACAGATGCTGTGACTGGCAAACGCACCGGTGCCTGCAGGGACCTCTAAGGGTTAATAAATCTCAGACTTTTTAGGTTTGTATAGCGAGGCAGTGTCATTCAGCTGAGGATGGTTCTGAAAAGCTCCGCCTGAAACTAGACATCAGTTTGACATGGCCCAGCTCGTATCGGAGAGGTTTAAGTGCGTGGACACATATATTTTGAACAGGTGATGAGTACAAACAGGTGCAACAGATCCAGGACAGGCGTAAACAGGGTTTTATAAAAGACAAAGCAAATGCTCTTCGAGGGACATGTTCATCTTCATGTTGTTTGGTGGGTGATAAAACATTTATATCAAGCAATTCAATCTAAAACACAACTGCAAGCAGTAATAAAAAGGGCAAACTTTGAGAAGGTAATAGTTAAGTAGGTGGATTTGTCGAACAGGCAAAGAACACATTTCTATCCAAGAGTAGAAAAAACAACTAAAACTTACTTAAAACGCTATTGAATTGTTTATAAACAATTATAAAGAGGTCAACCCTAAGTACTGACTCACTCTACGCTTGGGGCCAATATTTCAAATTGTTGTAGAAATATGTCTTTGAATAAGATTTTCCACGAATCCACAGGTGTGACCACAAGGTGACGCTGTCACAAAAAGTGGCATTCAAAATGGCTGACATTCTTAAATTGGAATGGCCCTACTTAACATGAATCCATGATAAACTGAAATGGAACTAAAAGACAAAGTCAATTTTTATATCTCTTGACCACAAGGGGCAATGTGGTGAAACACAGCAGGTAACCTCGGATTATAGTTATTACAAGATCCACCAAGTTGGGTCTTTATATTCTAAAGCGTTACTGAGATATAGCCTTATAAAAATTTGGTTGAGCATTACACCAGAATTGTTCACATGTAATTTATAAACACTTTGTTGCATAAACTTCCATATCTTTTATTCAACACATTTTTGTGAAAAATGAATAATCGGTGGCACAGTGGGTAGCACTTCCAGTAGAAGGTTGTCGGTTCGAGGCTCACCGGTGACCTTCCTGGAAGGAGTTTGCATGTTCTCCGCGTGCTTGCGTAGGATTTCCTCTTGGTACTCTGGTTTCCCCCACAATCCCAAAAACATGCGATTAGGTTAATTGAATAATCTAAATTCCCCTTAGGTGTGCATGTGTGTGTGAATGTTGCCATTTAATGGACTGGCGACCTGTCCAGGGTGTACCCCCGCCTATCGCCCAAAGTGATAGCTGCACCGGCAGACCCCCAGGACCCCAAAAGGGAATAAACGGGTTTGGGAAACTCTTCCTAGAGCGATTCTTCATTCATTCATTTTCAAAGTAGGTTTTTCAAGGCAATTAAAAAAAACTAATTAGCATAATGACACCATTCAGTGCATTGCAATTGGCCTGAGACAAGGATTAAAAGGAAACTTAATTCAATTTCTAGATCATATGGTCATAAACACAAGTATATTTTTTGAACTAGTGGTGGTGCTATAGAGTTTACGTTAGAGGCTCCAAATTGGAGCTGATTACTCATAATAGCCAACTACACCAGTGTGCCAAATTTCATAACTTTCCCACAAAAGGGTCCTAGGGGTCTCATTGACTTCCATGGCAGAAGAAAAATTAGAACAAAAACAACAGGTGCCTGCATAGCTTCACTGTTTGGGAATGTAAACAATTGACCGAACTTTCTTCGAAAATTGTAAAACTTGAAAAAACGCCAAATTTGGCTACCAAAACTTTATTTGATTGGCAAAAAAGTTACTACTGGATGGTTGTTTTTATATCGGGTACAAAGCTAGGACTGTGATTATGTTTTGGGATTAGAGTGGAGTGCTATTCTGTGAACACGGGCCATCTGAGGAACAGATTGGGCGAGCGCTTGTATGGAACAGGGGCGGAGCCAGGGTTGATTCTAAGAAAGAGTGCTAATAAGAGTCTCTTAATCTGCAGCTCACAACTGACGCACTCGTGCATCGAGCATCTTCTGCCAGCTGCCACTATGACCTGGAAACTGGAAACTCCAGATATTGCTCTCCATCACACAGATACACACTTCCCGGTCACTCCGCTCTGTTCCGAACGGAAGTGGTTTGATGGGGATTAGACCGTGCATGCTTTACATCCTGCTCCCATCATGCTGATAATCTGGAAGTTGAGTGGGATGCTGGGATATGTCTGACGGATTAGTGTGTTTCCCTCCTCCTCCCTCAGCAGAAGGACACAGGCCTTAAATCCAGGTTTTAGCAGATGGGAGGGGACTGGGCTTATGATGAAACAGGGGCCCCATCCATCACAGGCTGGAGGTGGGTTGCCGATGTCACCATGTGGTTTTTTCTAAAGAGGTCATGGAGTTTTCATAATGGGATTACTAAACTTCATAAAAACAAGTGCTGATAATTAGGGAGATTGACATTAGACGAGTGGCTGCCAACTGTGCATAGATTAGTGACTTGTATATTGGTTGTTGCAATATGCTCCATACTGTTCATAATGCCAAGGGTGTTAACTGGTCCAAGGCTGTGGCTTTGATTCTGAAGTTTCAATAACCAACATTTGCAGGTCACAACTTCGCCTATTCAGTCCCCGCGGACCACCTATCAACGACACTCAGCCTTTCCACAACCTGCTCCGATAATGGAATCAACTTGTAATCATAATAATGTAAAGTCAGGAGAGGGGAGGGGGAGGAGGAGGGATGCAGTTCTGCAGATTTTAATTCAGCACATCCAGCACCAATTTGCCCAACCTCTGATGTTGTCAGGTTGATGGTTCTCCTGAAAGGTATCACCGTTGTTAACGAGTTCCACGTATTGAAATGACAGTTATGCTTATAAGTTTACATACCACAGCAAATTCCCTTTTTCAGAAGAAATGATTGATACTAATATCCAAACTCATAGCTAGAGATTGGGTGAAGCCACACCCCAGCTCTTAATATCTTGTATTTCCCCCCTTTGACAGCCTCAAGTCTCTTGAGGCTGATGTCAATGAGGTTCTCTGTTGGTAAAGCAGCACGTTTGAGTTCTCCCCAGAGTGCTTCAATGGTATTGAGGTCAGCAGACTGAGAACTTTTTTGTTCTGGTGGAACCAATGACGAGTGGACTTGGCTTTGTGTTTTGGATCATTGTCGTGTTGGAATGTTTAGTAATGTCACATGTGCAGCTTCTGGGCTGATGATACACATGTTCCTCCTGTATCCTTTGAAAACATGCTGCATCCATCTTTCCATCCATTCCCATCTGTGTCTTTGGAGCTCACACATCCGGTTTGGTTCATGTTGACGCATCTCCATATGTAGTTTTGATTTCATGTAGAATGTAGAATCACACTTTTTCAGAGAGCCCTGCATTTCAACTGATTTTATGTGTTGGTTTTTCTTTGCATCCCTTACAATGTTTCTGGCAGTTGTAGCAGAAATGTTTTCACCAGAATTTGTCACTTTCCAGTATCTTTTTATATCCCTATCCTGTTTTGCACAGTGCAACCACCTTTTCCTGTGGATCCTTCAAAAATAAAACAATGAGATATGAAAATTATTATAAAAGTACAACAGCAATGAGATCGTTTTTTTTCCCTCAAAAGCAGTAGACTCCAGGGGTTCTCCAGGGGTCTATACACTGCTTTAACATGCTTACTGTTATATCGGTTTGGTAGAAACATGAAATACAGCAATATTACCAGCACAAAACAGCTGTTGGTGTGAGCACTTTTCGCCTTCGTGCTATTCTAGCTACAGTTGTACAGTTTCTGAAGGAGCATTGCTGGTTTAAATACATGGAGCATCAAAAACAGATCTTCTTTGGATGAAGCTTCTTCCTTCTGTCTCGTTACGTAACCCCAGACACACTTGACGAGATCTGTGGAGGCCTGCATCACTCCCAACCTGGGGCCAATCATGCGCCTCGATGATGGTATTGCATAATGCTATTTGCAGAAACACGGATCCAAATGTTTAAGTTACATCCTCCATGATTCAGTTTCCTGCAGACACTCTTTGTTCTCCAGCCCCTCAAAGAACAAAGTGTTTTCTACCACAGCCAAACATTTCATTCACCATTCCAGAGCACCAGCTGCCATTTTTCTGCATCCAGCTCCTACCTTTCTGTGCATAATTGAGTTGCTTAGACGATGGATCAAACACCTGACTATAACCCTTCAAAATCAAGGTAGGATAGGTTGCTGGTTTGAAAGCAAAAAAATAAAAATAATTCTTAATATTAAGATTTTTTTGTTGGCTTACTTTTGTAAATTTATAAAAGAATATTTTTTTATATTTCTGAAAAGCAATATTTGTTTACAATATTTTCTCGCACCTAGCTAAACGTTTATCTAATGTTTTTATCTGTAGAAAACATGATGTCACCAACATTCAATATAAAGAGAAAGCGACTTTTAAAGCTGCAAGCAGCAATCAAAGGGTTCAATCTCAGTGGCCAGTTTGTTGCCTCCTTCCTCATTGATCCTCATTTAGATGTTTTCAAGGGAAAATTGTTCAGATTATTACACAATACAGGGAGAATTAAATAATGAAATCCACATTCCAAAGGGTCCCTCGGGCGGTGCTGATGAGTTTTACTTTTTTATGAGACAAAGAATTTTTTTTGGGTATTATTTTCACCAATATTCTTTTCACAGTTGTCAAAATTGATAAAAAAAGACACTATATCAATTTTAAATGTCTTTGGCCACACTGTGGCACTAAATCCGAGAGACTACATTGTACGTGTTGTGTATAGTTAATAAAATTGGAAGCAATCACACATTGTACGGCTAACAACTTCTTTTATGGCAATATGTCGAATTTCGACAGCCGCTGTGCAAACATAGTTTAACAAAATCAAAAAAGCTTCGCAATTTATCATCAGACATATCTGATGAAGTTTTGACGTGAACAGATAAAAACTTTTGCAGGAGTTCGGGAAGGTACGAGACTTGCAAAAGTGCCATTTATAGGTGTTTTTCTCCAAATTTCTCACTTCCTGTTGAAACTTGACATTCAAATGTCAAATTTCAGTATGAAAATAGCTACAACTGACACCATAGACTGCTATATTTGCGTGTTTTAGACATGGACCCTCAACACGCCTGGCAAATTTTCATGCAGATTAAACATTATACAGCCAAGATAACAACTTCCTGTTTCATTGTGAAACATCTAAATTCAGTTGAATGAACCGTTCAATGAACGCCAAAAGGCTTCGCAATTTAACAAAAAAAATTTAACAAAGGCCTTTACATGAGACTGCCAGAGTTAGATGTTGAAAAAATCTCTGGGTGAAGTTTGTTAGAGTTCAAGGTCTAAATTAAACAAGAAAATAACAAAATAACTGACTTTCTGTCAGCTTTAGAAACTTTCTCCAATTGACTGTTCTTTTTTATACCTTACGTAAGTGTTCCAAATTACGCAGTCTGAAAAAGCAGTATAAAACGGCAGAAAATAGGATATTTCATATGGTGCTATAATTAAAACTGTAGGCTGCATTCAAACATGGACTCTTAACACACCTGACAAAGTTGAGCCCAATCGGACAGTTTAATTACCGGTACCGGTAATTAAAATTTTTGACACATCGTTTAACAAAATTCCAAGTTAACATTCCATGTGCCTTAAGCTAAGACCAACAGAGACAAACAGAAAAATCTCGAGGAGTTTGGTAAAGTATGAGCAACCAAGGCCGTTTTCACAAAATAAATGAATTGTATGAAGTCCTAATATTACGTAATAATTATCAAGAGTTATAACTTTTGCCATGTTATAACTTTGACTGGATTAAAGGGAAGAGATATTTGTGTCCCACTGTTTTCTAAACACAACGGCATCACACATAAAAATGCCTATTTTCCTTCAGTGTGGTGTAATCAAACAATCTGGTGGATGGAGGAAATGTTCATTCAATGAATTCAAGCCTACTCCACGTTTCAATAAATTGAATTTATAACACTAGAATCCAAGAAACCTCCAAGTCCTTTATAACTGTGAATCGATCAGAAGATATGGGCGCACAAATACAGTAAACAAAATAAATAAAACATTTCTGTCAGTATAAAAGTACTGTCCATTCACTGAAGAAAAACGTTCTGGAGTGTTGCATCTTCAGCCACAACATCGATAAATCACGGCAAGAATGATCATCGATAAGTTTCAGCAAAAAGTCTATGTGGATTTCGAATATTGAAAAAAAACAAAAAACATGCACATCTCAGTAGTCAACGGGACCTTCCATTAAAATCTTGATGCAATTTACACACAATATATTAATGAAATCATTCAAATATGGCACAGGATGGTTGACAATATATATAATATATACAGAAAAACTGAGGGGAGAATGCATCACGAGTGAGCAGCACATCTAATGCACCAAATGGGGAAAAATGAACACGAACTGAAGCCAATTTAGACGATTTTCTCGTTACTGTAGGTGAGCGGTTCAAAATATGCTCTGCAACACATCAGCTAAAAAAAAACACTAGGATAACTAATTAGGATAAAAAAAGAAGTAAAAAACACAAGTAATAACATGAAAAACACCATTCCGACCCCTGCAGACATAACCGAACAGGTTCTGTTGCGTACACTCTATTCCAGAGGTGTTGAGGCGTCTGTTCCACACGCCCGCAGGGGTAGAGTGTGTCACTGTTCTAGGGTCACCACTTCCACCGCTTGTCCGTCGAGAGTCACTGTGTTGTCGATGCGTGTGGTGACTGGTGCCATGGCAACCTGAACGGGTCTGTTTCCTTGCGCCAAACTGGTGACAACAGTCTGATACATGCTGACTGGAATCTGGACGAGACCTGGGGTGGAAGAAAGTATTTAGATTGATTTACAGACAAGTTATTGGGTTTCAATGATAAGAGGCATTTGTGATGTCATCGCTATAGGGGGTGGTCTGGGATTTGGGCAGGACAGAGTGACTGCAATGCGCAATAATGGAGTAACAGAGGCGGTGGCTCCCTGCTTCATGCTCCACCTCTGTTTGTGTGTGAGGCAGTTTGGATTACAGCTGGAGTCACATGGGGCACGAGGATGGGCAGAACTCACTGTGATCTGTCTGTCTATTCACTTAGAGTTGAGTTTACATCTATGATAGAGTCAAGTTACACCAGAAATAGCACTGTGGAGTTCTTTTAAAGACTAGTTTTGCTGATTTTAACAAAATGAAACACAATTAAAGGTTATCATAATAATAATCAGCCAATCACACGACAAGAACTCAATGCATTCAAGCATGTAGATCAGGGGTGACAAACTCATTTTCACCGAGGGCCACATTAGCATAATGGCCGTACTCAAAGGGCCAGATGTAACTTATAAATGTAAAACAATGTAATGTAAAATAAATGTAACTCATTATTTATAACTTATTCAAGTGACAATTCAGTTGCATAGAAACAATTGTATGCTTGTTGTTCTAATATAAATCCTTTTGTTTTTTTTTGTCAGCTTCTGAAAACCCACATAACTCCATTAATGAAGGATCAACTGTCCAAGTGAATAAAGAAAAATAGCATTTTTGTCATTTGTTTAGCGAAAAAATCCCTCACAGACTGAAGACGATGCATATCGATCATCATCTTTTATCATCAGGCTCAAGAAACAGATCACAGATAAACTATTAGCTCCGCCCATTTCACATCTTGAAATGTATTTTAGCGTGCGAAATCGGAGGTGTGGCGGGAGAGATCACTCAAATGCGAGAGTCTTACGTTCATGTGTGAGAAACGGCAGCTCTATAGCTCGTCAGTATGGATGCAGAAACACCACTGGGGCTACCGCATAAGGCATTGTGGGAAATGTAGTTTTTTTGTTTTATTTTTAGACAGTCAAAACTTTTCCAAGTCAAAGCAGTCAAAGCTCTCGCGGGCCACATTAGATTACATGGCGGGCCACATCTGGCCCTCGGGCCTTGAGTTTGACAAGTGACGTAGATGATAGATTTGAAAATGCTGATCGACTGAGATTTTCAGGCACACGCATCTCTAGGTTTACAGAGAATTGTCTACAGACCACACCAGGAGCCACTGCTGTCAGCTAAGAACTGAAAATGAGGAGACTAAGGCTACAACTTGCACAGGCTCACCAAAGTTGGAGAATAGAAAGAGATTGAGTTGTTTCAATCTCAGAGAAATGTTTCCATTACCTTGTGGAATCTATGCCACGAAGAATTAAAGCAGTTTTGAAAGCGCATCAAAACAATCAAAAAATGAAGAACGAGGTAAAGAACCACCTGATGCCAACGGGTGAAACCACAGCTCACTTGCCAACATAAACACGATGTTCAGAAATTCACCCCTCAACTCTGAAAATGGTTGTGTTCCAGCTTGTTTACCAAAAAGGACACAGTTGGGAGGCAATTGAGTTCTGTCTCAAAACAGAAGCTAATTAATGAGCTGGAGAAGTGTTGAGAGGAGGTCTGCTTTTTTTAAGGATAAAAACAATTCTATTTTACCTGATTCGAATGAGAACTCCACAGGGTCTGCACCGCTTGTTAACCCTTTAAGTCTGGGGCATTTTGAGTTTTTTCTTCCCTTCTTTTTTTGTCAAGCAATTTTAGCACAAGCCTAGCTTTTACATTACAGAATATTTCCACAATAATCCTGAAGTTTAAAAAAAAGTAGGCAAAAAATCTCAGAAATGGACAAAGTACAGTTTTTATGCTTACCAAAAAATTAATTAATTCCCCCAAAAAACGAGGTCAAAACAATGCACGCTGTTCCAAGCACTTTTGGTTCCCTTGAGCTTTTTTTTGCACCAGAACTTTTAAAAACACAAGCCATATCTTAGGTCTTGTATTTACATGGGTTATTCCTTCTTTTCACCACTAGATGGCACTGATTTGGGGTCTGTAAAATGAAACTAATTTGAATAACACATTAAATTATGTGTCATAACTCAATTAAATGCTCGTTTAAAGCCAAAAATATCAAAAATAAACTTAAAAACCTACAGATTATTGAATTTTGAAAATGTAAATCGCATCATTCCAACTTATTTCAAAACAGCCGTTATGATTGGATCACGCACTGGTGCATGCAGAGACTTCTGAGGGTTAGTAACACAAAACCCAGAATGCTCCACGTTCACCCCAGACAACTAATTAAAAAAACCTATAGCCAGCTCTGGAAAATAGAATATAAATGCTGTTTATTTAAATCTCCTATTTTTAAATATTAAAATGGCACTATTATCTAGTTAAAACTAGAGCATTCCATGCCAATGTTAACATCCCTGTGTCTCGATGTAGTCATTGAATGAGCATAACTAATCATGGGGAAGAGTGTTGACTTGGTGGTTGTGCAGAAGACCACCAATGACCCCCTCCATGAGGAGAAAAAAAAATCTCAAAAGGCAATTGCAGAAGACACTGATACGCACAGTGCTGTAATGAAGTAAATTAACAGAAGGAAAGAATATTTCCAGAAAAGATACACTGATGAGCGCTGTCTTGAGAGGATTGAGAAGCAAGGAGCTTGTGTAGGAGCTTCCTGTCTCAGTGTCTCAAGAACCAGAACATACAGACGTCTGCAGGACATGGAGCTTCGGCTGGAAAAGTAACCTCTAAACCAAAAACAGAAGCTGAACCCTTTCTGCATAGGGCTCAGGAGAAAAAGTACTTGTCCATTCCCAGTGATCCCAAGACTTCTTTTAAGATGAAGGCAAACATGCATTTCATTTAGACATTAAGGTCCCAGAGCCTGGAGGCAACAAAACAAGATCTTGGGACAACAAAACTAACAAAGTCTAATGTGAGGTTTCCAGAGTCAGCGGCTTGGGAAACTGTGTCTTTTGCTGGTGTGGCTCCACTGTCTTTCTCTCATTGCAGACAGTGCTTTAAGGGGCTGATACACTTTAAAACAGTTTTAAATCAAGCAAAACATTATATATAGATTACTAATAATGTGCCATAACAAATGGAAAGTGCTGTTCTGTATCGCAGAGAAACCCTGTGACGCTTTCTCAGAAGCGTTCCCTCCATCCCTTCTCACACGCTCGGTACTGTCTACGCATGCGCTTGGGTTGGTGTTCGTAATTCGTGAAATATCTCGAGAAAGTTTACTTTCATCCGTAGTGCCGTAATGTTTTCTGCATCCGTTCCACCTCCTCCGACACATGCTTCGAGATACAAAAGCCACCCTGGAACGGATTAATTTTGTATCTCGGGGTACCCCTGTACTACTAAACTAATTATTGCAATAAACAGACTTTTACTTTATATTTTATTTTTTTGGCAAACACTAGCAAGTGCCTCCAGGCCAAAGACTAATTTCCTGCAATCACATCTTGCATCATTTATAAACGACATGGAGTTTGAAGCTTTGTTTCTGTGGTGAAGTGCTACCAGTACTCGATCACTCTGACGTTGAGGGTTTCTAGGAGGCCTGCAGAATGAAAGAAGGGCACTAGAGCAGGAAAAAAAGAAGTCACGATTCCCTGAGACCAGGCTCTTCAAAGCTGCAGCCGCGCAGCCATTTAACTGATTGAATGAGGTCAATAAATGCTGGCTGTCCATCAAGTGTCTTCTGTTGACTGCGCTCTTACAAGCCTCAAACATAAACTAGCTTTAACTGCTGAGCGAAAAGGTGAGGGTTTTGGGAAGAGATGAGGACTCTTCTGGGAATTAGTGGGAAACTCCTTAAAAAGGTCCCATAAAGTTAACTGCATCATATTTAAGGAATATTTTCAGCAAATGTAATAATAATAATTTAAAGCACTACAATATCACGTGGGCCAAGACCTGAATGCTCTCTTTAAATGTCGTTTTAATTCCTGCTAATCAGCTTTTATGTTTCAAAACACCCCCTTGCTTCTGTCTATTACCCTGGAGTCATGTGACCGCCCGAGTGTTTTATAGACTGGGCTTCCCGGTGCTGACAGCTGGCAGTGTGATTAGACTATGCACTGATAATGGAGAGGATCAAAGCCCTTTAAGAGGGTTCCTTGGGGGTTAAATGGGGGAGGAGCTTCTTTTTATTCACTGGTAGCAATGGGGTAGTTCAGGACACTGGTGGCAATGATCAGTCAGCGTTAAATCAATCAATTTACACTACAGTGTTAAATCCTTACAAAAGTACTTTCCAAGTGTTTCATATGAAAGCGCTTGCGCATCAGATTACGGTGTTTAATGAGAAAGACCAGCTGAAACGAGATCTTTTAGCTAGTACAACACGACATACAAAGGTACCGGCACACCTAAACCCAGGAAATAATCTACATTTATATAACTTTTACTGAAGGATGGCTCAGTTCCCATGCCTTATTCTGAACTATTCCTGTACCACTCAGAGCAGCTTTGCACCGCAGGGTTTTTGTATGAACGAGTCGCAAAACAAATCATTTGGGAGTTGTTGTTAATGCAGTAAAAAAATTCATTTTTGACCTTGTGTGTGCATCAACCTTCAGTCAGATACTCCCAAAACACCTACAAAATCAAAATAGAAGCTTTTTTTAAAAATAGCACATGTGATTAGAGCAATAAATAGATTATAAGAGACGAGCTGGTACCATTTCTTTTATATATATATATGTCCATTATAACTGCTTCGTATTTTTAAGGAAAATGTACTATATATTATTGCAAATTTAAGCTTTAACATTTCAAATATCCATAACATCCACATAAAACACTGAAAAAAAGCATATATTGCTTGTCCCCAGTCTCTGCTGCTACTGGTTGTTTTGAAAAGAACCTTTCGCATTGATATGTAAATCAATATATAATGTTTGCTTTAAATACATTTATTTTCACAAATATTAATTTCTTAGACAGCCCTTAGATTCATTCCTTTATTTGTAGTATTGGTCAAATTACATGGTAAATAACATTATTTTTCTCAAAAGTCCAATCTCTTCATTTTGTAGCCGGTTTTCAGCTAAATAAAGCCTTGACAGAGACTTGTTTCCAGGAAGCTGCCGTCAGAAACAAGTAAATGAATAATCAAAATTAATTTTTGTTAAACGAGTTGTGACTGTGTTCAGTTGTCACCAAGATGTGAACGTCGGCTGACTCCTTCATGTAAAGCACTCTAACCTGACGAGTTTAATAAACACTTAAATTATCGATGAAACACCGTCTTCTTTATCAAGATATTTAACTTTCTCGAGATATTTCAGCGAAGTACTAATACCAACACGGTTTCAAGCACAAGCGGAGAGAATACAGAGCGTGTGAGAAGGGATGGAGAGATGCTTCTGAGAACGCGTCGCAGGGTTTCTCTAACTTGTACTACAGAACAGCAGCGGTTCCACCACTTCTGCAATGTTTTCTTCCTGTATTGTCTATATTAGCTTGGTGACAATGGCTTTTTTTAACCTGCTCCACACTCTGAGGGACAGTACGGAAAAGGCTCTTTTTGAGCTACCTTACCCAATGTATACCCATTTCTCTGTTTCTTTCTTCACAAGATGGCGCCGCAGATGGCTGCCTCGGTCTTTCACCAAAACAAATTCCTTGTAAGTGTAAACCTACATGGCAATAAAGCTCTTTCTGAGTTCCACGTTATAATTTTTTTTTACGACACCTTGACTAACATTTGTTATAGCACATTATTGGTAAACTATACATATTGTTTCGCTCGATTTAAAACAGATTTAAAGTGTTTTAAGACGTATCAACCCCTGAAAGAATTTTTCTCCCGTCTTATATCTTAAACATTTCGTAACTCAAAGCATTCTTTTCTCTGGGTACCACTGTGTGTGTGTGTGTGTATATATATATATATATATATATATTTATTTATTTATTAGGGGTGTAACGGTACGCTAAAATCGTATTCGTTTCGGTACAGTATCTTGGAGAGCTCGGTTCTGTTAATTTTCGGTACAAAAAAAAAAATAAGAACTTACAAAATCTTTATTTTGAAAAGTTGCCAATACACAATAGAATTCTTGCATAAAATAAATAAAAGTGACACATTTGGGTGAAATTTTAAATAAATTGCACTCTTTATAAAGAAATACACATTTTTTAAATAAAAAATTAAATACTGCAACTAGTTAGGACCTGAAAACTTTTAACACTAGCGACAGCTTCAGCTTGTATATCAACAAAACTAACTATTCAAGTTTTAAGTTTTTGGCTAAAAAGATTAACCTATCCACATTTTCTGAAGAGAGCACAGATCTGGTTGCAGTGACAATATCTCCAGCAGTAGAAAATGTTAGATGTGTTGCCTGCCCGATCTCCGTGGAACAATGTCGGCATACAACTTTAAATTTATCCACTCGTCTATCCCCGTTATGTATTTTAACAGAGAAGCCAAAGTGTTCCCAAACACGAGACCGTAGTGAGGTGAGAGGTGTCTTCAAGCTCTGGCTTCTCTTTCGCTGTTGCCATTTCTCACAGTCAGCTACCCGTGCAGCGCTACTGTGTGTCACTCAATAGCGTCCGTGCAGAAACTCGCCTAGGAACAATGTTCCGCTGCGCTTAATATCGCGCTAATAATAAATTTACATTATTTAATAAAAAATATATACCGAAACGGTACGCAAGTGTACCGAACCGAACAGGCCGCACCGAAACAGTTCAATACATCCCCATGAACCGTTATACCTGTAATATATATATATATATATATATATATATATATATATATATACACACACACACATACACACACACAAATAAAGCACCATTTCCATCCAACAAGTCCTAGAAAATAAAATCATCAGTTCCTGATAAAGTGGTGGCAATTACCAAAAGAAAAACGAAAGTTGTTACGTTATAAGAAGGCCTTTTTGTAAACAATAACTTACTTGCGTCTTAGAACTCATAGGGGAAACTTAATATACGCAGTCATATCATCTTTGGAGGCGGGAGACTAACCAATTTGTTGACAGACTCTGGCTAAGGAATTTTAGAATGACATTTCAGATGATCTGCAATGAAATCGGCCAGTTGGTTAGTCCATCAATGCCGCCCCATCATATCCCATTTATTCAATTAATGTGTTTCCATCTAAGTTTATACACATATTTTATTAACGGATAAAATAAAGTGTATCCTACTAGGTTGTGGCATTTTTATTGCACAATTTTAAAAAAATTATGCCCATCTTGGTGTTTCAATCCAAGTATTTTTAAATATGATATCCCAAAATATGTATACAAACAGGAGGGTTGAAACGCAGCTATTAAGTCGATTAGTTGTTGCAGCCATTAGCTTATAGTCCAGTGACGGGGTGCCACAAAACACATCTGGAGACTGGGATTCACTGGTGATCTTGGCACTGTGAATCTCTCGCTTATGCTCTTTCTAAAACTACCACGTGTGAAAAGAATAGTACTAAACATGTCCAAAATGGTAATTTTATTACTTCTAAATGGTTGCATAAGCCAGAGGAAACGATAAGACGGTACAAATGCCTCCAGTGCTGAAGAATGCTGCCACCCGTCTGCAGAGCAGCTTCTAATGCATGTGTAACCATCAGTGCTGCAGTCTGCCGTGCATATGCAGAGCGCTTAGTGCTTGAGGCAAAGCGAGGATTAGTGTAAAGTGTAGAGCCTGGAGTCTGTGACACAGGTCACACACACGCACCATCTGTCCCTCAAACACCACAGGGATTAAGCTAGCCCTCCATGGCCTTCCTCACGCTCACACACCTTACAAAAGAGCCGTCCGCCCCCTCACATACCTGGACGAGTCACGGTGAACGGGATGCAACCCCGTCTGTCTACAGGTGTGAATGTGCATTAATGTATTTCAGCGTGACCGTGTCAGGCTGCTGCAGAGAGCAAAGGTGCTTTGTTGTGTGACACTGACTCATACCACTGCCATCCGAGACGCCAGTCAAAGCTCCAACTGCAGCCGCCGTCTCTCCAGCTAACACGATCTGTCCTCCTCCCTGGAGAGTTGCTTCCGCTAGCGTCGCCACTGCATGAGCTGCTGCCTCACTGCCATACAGATAAAAAGCATAATGAACAATTACAATAAACTTTCTACTTCTTTATTTTGATGTACCGTGAGCTAATGGCTGTTGGTTTGTGCTGCCCCCTGGTGAAAAGTGCTTCAAAGCCTTAATGGCAATTTTTTTCCTCAATTTCGCCAACAGCCGTAAATTAGTACAAAATTTGGTTTACTTTGTTTTTATGGACTTATCGTCACATTTTAAATAATTATTTAACTTTCTGCTATTGATGCAGCGTAAAGTCCTATTATATTTGAATTAGGTTTTGATTCTATGAGAACACAGCTACTGACACAAATCGGCAAATCTGAATACCAGCCAGAATAATTCATAATTCAAAAGCTCACATTTTATAGAGCTACAGGAACTACAGTTGTTCCCATTCCGATACCAGTATCAAAAATGCTGCCGATACCACAAAAAAATCTGGCATCGGTATCGGCGTGTATTTGAGTCCACGTACCGATCCGATACCATTTTCATAAACATAACCTAGTTACGCCCGCTAGCTTTGCATATCGCTGCAAAGCGGAAATCAATTCTTTTTCCGCGCCAGATGCAACAAACATTGGAAGCTTCTTTCAAACAAAGAGAAAAGTTTACACAAGACAGCCAACGAGCAATAAACATAACTGACAGGATTATCGAGTTTATTGTACTGGATGACCAGCTACTGTCAGTGGTCGAAAACCTGGGCTTTCACCTCTTAATTAACATTTGGAGCCCCGGTACAGTTTGCATGGTCGCAAATATATCTCCGAAACAGCGCTTTCTGAGCTTTATGAGACAGTGCGTGAACACATTTCATGTAAACTAAAGGACGTGCAAACTATCAGCTTCACTACTGACATCTGGAGCTGGACACAGTGACGCCGTCACCTTTTACCCCTCCAAGTGCAGTTCTGCAGGCTAAAGAGTTTCGCGGCTTGCACGCGTCCATAGCTGAATCAATCGAGGGTATGCTTGTGAAATGGAATATTTCTAGATCCCGTGTTCATGTTATTTTCGCGCGACATACAATGCAAGTAACATAAAAAAATCCATGAAAATACAGCTTAGCTCCTCCACCTCGTCTGTAGCGGAAGTGATCCCCTCAGTTGCAGTTCTAAAACGGCTACTTGCTCGGGAGAGCCAGGAGGACACTGCTATAAAAACAATGAAAAACACTCTTCTTGAGGTCATCAAGAAACGATTCGCAACCATCGAGGAAGAGCCCTTGTATGCAGTTGCCACTCTCTTGTATCCACATTTCAAAGATAGGGTATGTCTAATTAAGTTTTTTTCATGTCCATATTGATTATTGTCATTGCCATTTTGAGTTTATCTGAAGCACAGCATTAAATAATTTATTTTAAATTATAAAATGTCAATTAATACAGGGCTAGTAGTATTTACAGCTGTATATACAGATACACACCCAGGTGTCGGATCGGTACTCGGTCGATACCCTGAGCCCAAGTATTGGGATCGGTATCGGGAGGGAAAAATGGTATCGGAACATCTCTAACAGGAACCAGCTTCCGGACGAGATCAAGGGTGCTAAGACTTTAGTCATGTTTAAATCCAGACCAAATCCTCACCAGTTTAGTTGCACTTTTTTTCACTGAGAACCAACGTCTAGTTTATCTCTGCATTTAACTATTTTAATCATTACACTCTTAAAGGATTTGTTTTAAGCTTAATTTTATTAAAATGTACTTTAACTCATGCTTTCTTTGTATTCCATGCTTTATGATTTATTTTAATTTAATTTTATAAAGATTATCATTTAAGTCTACTTTGATTTACATTACTCAGTGTACAATTTAGTTAGAAAAAATAAAGAAACAATTAATCCCAGAAGTGAGTAATTTCGACCAAATCGAAGACGTGCTTCTCTTTCTCCCTTCGTATCACTCGTTCCAGCAAAATTCTGAGCCATAGTTAAACTGCTGGAATTACCCCAAAAATGCCATGTAAACACATTTAACAATAAATGCGGTTCATTTCAATGAGCCTGTGCTTGTTTCATCAGTGGGGAGCAAGCAAAAGCCAATCAAACAAAGCCACAACAGAAACATGACAAAAAGAGAGAATTTCAGGAGCTGGAAAGATCCCGGAGATCTCCTGCTGCTCACCAAAGAGAAAAGCTTCTGCAGAGAAGATTCCTGAACTATCCGTAAAGAAGTTTTCTGAGCAGCAAGATTCAGAATGTTCAGGAAATATGATGCAAACTCTTTCTTGAGGAAGAAAATGGCTTCTTAAACTTTATGGATTATGGATTTCCATAGCGTTTCGGAAGCAAACTCTTCTGCGTCATTGCGCACCAAACAGATGGTGGCTTTACTGCTGTAATGAAGCAGTCAGCAAGAGCAGACAACAATGCCTGCTCAGCCTAATTGTTTTGGGAATGGCGCATAGACAATTGTTCCTGAGATAAACAAGAGAAGGGGCTCAGGTGAGGCCTGTTAACAAGACCCCTGGGACATGAGCATGCACCTTGCGTTCCCTCTTCACCCACGAGTACCTGTTGAGTGCCATGGTGACCGTCGTCCCCGGCTGCATCTCTTGAGAAGCCGCAACAGCAGCTTCAGCTAAAGAGGCCACCGCTTGCGTTGCCTCTGATGCTTGCGTGGTTTGGATGGTCATCTCGCCTCCCTGAAGAGTGGCCCAATTCTGCTCCACCTTAGAGACAGGAAAGGGAAATGGCTGGTGTGATGGGAGACATATGGATTTATGAGTATCACGCAGGAATAAAGACAGAATGGTTCAGATAATGGGACGAATGTTGAGGGTACCTCTCCATCGGTCACAGTGGAGTAATTGACTTGGGCTACAGTGACTGTGCCAGGCAGTTCTGATGCATCTGCCAGTGTTGCTACCGTGGCTCCAGTGCCGACCTGTGGTAATTTAAGGAAATCATCAGCTCTTTATAAATAAACACTTTTTTTTTTTTTTTAAATAAAATGGAATACTGTTAAATTAATTTGCAAACAAATGAACACGGATGAATGCAAACCATACAGGACCTACAAATAGACGGATGCTGAGATAAATACACAATTGTAAAACTGATTAATTATAAATATAAAATATGTAAATTAAAAAACTATGCACCCCATTGCATAATTACTACAGGTTTAAAAGAAAGAACCAGTGGATTTTTTTTTTACGAAAGTATGACCAACTGCTTGTTAATTCTATTCAGCCAATCACACGGCCGCAGCTCAAAGCATTATTTAGATACGCAGGCAATCTGCCGAAGTTCCAACCGACCATCAGAATTGTGAAGAAATGTGATTTACTTTTGCAGTTTATTTCATTCTTAATCCCCTGTGGGTTTAACATAGGTGATGTTCACGCTGCAGGTCTTAAAGCTCAATTCCGATTTGTGCTCATTCACAACTAATGAAATGAAACTCAAAACTGGCCTCTGGAAACATGCAGCTCCTGTGCATAGAGGAGACACTGTCATGACGCAATGCACCTTTCACAGATGTAAATATCGATGGGAACGCTGTGCTACGGGTTTTGTTGAAGATAATTTGTGATCTGAATATTAAAAACGGAATATTTTCCAATAATGGCGAAATTAGAAATCAGTGAAATAAATAAATCAGTGTTTGTTGATGCAAGTTGTAAATAATGTTTACAAAAGAAAAGGGGGATTACAGGATACATAGAAATCTGCTAGGACTTATGTTTTTACGAATGCAAGTAATGTAACAGTTTTAAATTTAAAAACTGTTTCTTGCCGTAAACATAGTAAACATGCCAGTTTCCCGGGCCTTCGAACAAACCATAAGAAAATGTGCTAGAGAAACCGCAAAGCATTATGGGTCTTAGGCTTTTTGACAAAAGTTTTGTGCATGCTGTGTAAGAAGGTACACTTATTTTCTTGTTTTTGCTGGGTTTTCTATGTGTATTGCGTTCGGGTCGGTGGGTGAACAAAAGAATGTTTACAGGGAGTTTGTTTCTGAACTGAATTAACTTAATGTTTAATGTCCATACATGTAAAAAACACTGTGATTAAGGCAAGGGACTGCGTGCACCATTCATTGAAGCACATGTGCTTGTTATATGAGCTAGATTTAAAGTATTTTATTAATAATTTAGTATCAATAATATAAGTTTACTATTTGTAGACAGAGAGCAAAATTATACAAATATTTAATGAAAAATTATGTAAGAGTCACTCATTTTCCTATGTTCTGGGAGTAGAATTGTGTAGGTTAACTGTAATGTGTCATTAAACATTTTAAATCATTTTTTTTATTAAACTTAAAGAAAATAAGCACTAAAAGTGCAGATATATACATTTATTCACCAGCATTTCTTTTGTTTCAAGCTGTTGTATTTACATTTGAAAATAGTAAAATAATTTTAATTTTACAAAAGTTGCACCGTAATTCACAGCATAATTATACAGAAAATAGCTGTAAATTGTTATGGAATCATCTCGTAAAATAACATTTGATATTGTGAGGTTAAATAACGGTAACTGTCTGGTAACGTTGCTGCCAGAGATTCATTTGATGATAACTTTTATTAACCATCCACTTCATTTGATATCATCATGTTGTTCATTTTATCCTATTTTATTTTATTTTATTTTACAATATGTTTGTTTTATACTCTAAGTATTGTCTTTTAACAATGTTTTAATCAAATAAAAAATGCATTACTTTTGTCCTTTGCATTGAAAAAAATCCGAAAGGGGGATATTCAAAAAATCTCATGAGGGTTTTATGCAAATTATGGGATGAGGTCATATATCGGGACTTTTAGTGGAAAGTATCAGATTGCAAATATTCAAAATAAAATAAAAAAACCCTGATGGGGACATTCCTACTCACTACACCTCCTACATCTGTCACTCTTTGTTGCCAGTGTAGCGAAATTTGCAGCTTTTCAGAACATATAACGTCTTTTCTTTTCAACTCTAGCAACTCGTTTGTGCAGCATGATAATTGCTCAATATCTTATACAGATTTGCCTGATTTGATAAAGAAAAAGAATTTCAGACGTGGCTTTTGATAATAAAAACAAGTAATACTGGAAAATGTAGCAAACATGAGTTTCTCTCTCGCTCATTATTAATCTAGCTTTTCACTCTTAAAAATATATTTTTAGATTAACTCAAAATGAAAATAAGAGACGTGTCTATCTTAAAATTACACGTACTTTATCCCATTCCCAAAATGTGTGTTATTATTTAATGTAATTTTATTTTGCACTACGTGTTAAAAAGCATCTGTGGTCTTTATGCAAATTATGTGACATCACCAGATCTATAAACCTGAGCAAACATTGTTTATAGCAAACATTATAGTTGTTTTACCACAGTCTGAGCTCGGTCTGCTGTAAACGAAGCCCTCGAGTGCAGAGGGTTCATACAGTAGAGAGAAACCAGTATCTCGTAGTTCCCGCAGCTGGGATTCGAGCTCACCTGAATGAGTGAAACCGTTCCGTCAGGATTACTGATGGTCTGCACGACAGTCTGTGACGGCACCAGATGCGCAATACTGTGTGTGGCTGCTGTGGCAACTTGTGTGGTGACCTGGTCCTCAAAGGCATAGAGCAGGTCTTCTCTCCCATGTTGCTTATAGCAGTTCTTAACGATGGTCCTCAGGGCTTGCGTCCATGACACCTGTTTCCAACGGAAGCAAACCCTCCACAAATCAAATGATGCAAGCTTTCCTTTGTTTGTAAAGATCATGACGTTACTGTGTGGAAATTGTGGAGTGGATAATTCATTTGTTTATTGATGACATCATGAGGGATGAGGCTGTAGTGATGTATTTGACTACGACGGGACCACCGTATGTGAATTTACAGCACTGTGCAAACGTGTTAGGCAGGAGAGCAAATGCTGTGAGCAAAGTACCCTTTTGGAAACTGAAGTGATCATTTATTATCGCTGCATTGACCCCGCCCTTGATAAAACACAGTGGACCAACACCAGCAGCTGACATCGCGCCCCAGACCATCACTGACTGTGGGTACTTGACCCTGGACTTCAGGCATTTCCCTCTCCCCAGTCTTCCACCTTGATTTCTGAATGACATGTAAATGTGATCAACAGTCCAGTGCTGCTTCTCTGTAGCTCAGGTCAGGTGCTTCTGCCGCTGTTTCTGGTTCAGATGTGGCTTGACCTGGGGAATGCGGCACCTGTAGCCCATTTCCTGCACACGGTGGCTCTGGATGTTTCTACTCCAGACTCATCCACTGCTTCCGCAGGTCTCCCAATGTCTGGAATCGCTCCTTCTCCACAATCTTCCTCAGGGTCCGGTCACCTCTTGCCATTGTGCAGTGTTTTCTGCCACACCTTTTCCTTCCCACTGAGGTGCATTGATACAGCACTCTGGGAACAGCCGGTTCCTTCAGAAATCTCTTCCTGTGTCTTACCCTCCAGCTTGAGGGTGTCAGTGATGGTCTTCTGGACAGCCTTCAATTGTGGTTTTGAGTAATGAACCAAGCTGGGAGTTTTTAAAGCCTCAGGAATCTTTTGCAGGTGTTTAGAGTTAATTAGTTGATTCAGATGATTTGGTTAATCGCTCGTTTACAGAAACTTTCATGATATGCTTATTTTTTGAGATGTATGCCAAAATGATCAAAATTAAAACTATAAAAGGCTTGAACTACTTCAGGTGTCTGAAGTATGGCATGGCATTGTTCCCACATTGGAGGTCTGTTATTTTTTGCAGCAAGTCTTCCAACAAGATCAGTTTAGCCAGACAATTTATGACAGTTCTAAGCTGATCATGTACTGTTTTTAAAAGAGTAATTGATGCGTGTTGTATCTTTTGCACTAATATTTGTTTTAAACGTCCTACATGGCTGTTTCTGTTTCAGTTCATGACTGGTTTTCAACCCTTACCAATTAGACAAAACAGCTATTATAATCAATTTCAGATAGAGCCACGACCTGACCGTAATACTTTGTGGAGCACTAAGTGTTCCGTGGATCAATTTGATTTAGATTTTTTTTGTTTGCTCACTTTGCATTTTGTAAAAGTACAAAAAAAAAAACAAAAGTATTCTTTGTTCACAGCATTTTACACATTGTCTAACATAGAAAAATAAGAGTAAAATACTTGTTTTATCTTTATGATAAAGTGTGGTTTTTACAGCCCGTGACATTAGCAAAGGCACAATCTGCATTATTAACCAGTAATGTGAGCAGTGAGTTTTACCCTCTGCTTCTGCTCTTCTGTTCGAACGTCACTGCGTACATTGGCCCAGGGAATGTCGTCCGGCCACCAGATGGGCTTACAGCTCTCCTTCCCCCAACCAGGCTTCCCACGGCCTGTGGAGTACTTGAGCATTTCTGGAATGAAAGCCCGAAGCTGGGCCTGCAAAGAATTTTTTTTTTAACGGGAGCAACTGAACAGCATTCAGAATACAGAACACATTGGACTAGGACAACATGCATAAAAAAGGATGATGTGGTCAAAATACTTATTTGCCTAATAACTCTGCACACAGTGTATATTATTGGTCATTACACTTTTAGAGTATCCTTGCAATGACCTTTCATATCTAGATTTGTGAGGCTAAAGCTATTATTGCTCAAGAATTATTAGCATTTGAGTTAAACGCAGTTGTGTTCCATCTACATTGTACATTTTGGCATTTCTTGTAGACGTTGCATTAAACTTAAAAATAATTATGAACAATCAGTGCCCATGGAATCTTCCTAGAGTTTTCATAACGATCAGGTGTAAAATCTAGGACCAGTTTGTGTAAGGTGTGTGTAATATATATATATACTAGGGGTGTAACGGTACGCTAAAATCGTATTCGGTTCGGTACAGTGTCTTGGAGAGTTCGGTTCGGTTCATTCGGTTCGGTACAAAACAATAAGAACTTACATAATCTTTATTTTGAAAAGCTGCCAATACACAATAGAATTCTTGCATAAAATAAATAAAAGTGACACATTTGGGTGATATTTTAAATAAATTGCACTCTTTATTAAGAAAAACACATTTTTTTTTAAATAAAAAATGAAATTCTGCAACTAGTTAGGATAGATTACCTATCCACATTTTCTGAAGAGATCATAGATCTGGTTATAATATCTCCAGCAGTAGAAAATGTTAGATGTGTTGCCTGCCCGATCTCCGTGGAACAATGTCGGCATACAACTTTAAATTTATCCACTCGTCTATCCCCGTTATGTATTTTAACAGAGAAGCCAAAGTGTTCTCAAACACGAGACCGTAGTGAGGTGAGAGGGTCTTCAAGCTCTGGCTTCTCTTTCGCTTTTGATATGATTCTCGCGCTCGTGCTCGTCAGTCAATAGCGTCCGTGCGGAAACTCGCCTAGGAACATTGTTGCGCTGCGCTTAATATCGCGCTAATAATAAATTTACATTATTTAATAAAAATACCGAATACCGAAACGGTACGCAAGTGTCCCGAACCGAACAGGCCGTACCGAAACGGTTCAATACATACCGTGAACCGTTACACCCCTAATATATATATATATATAAAACAATTTTTAAGTACTTTATTAGCTGAAATAAATCAATAATTTTAACAGAGGAGTTGAACTTTTGAAAAATATCTTTTTGTAAAAATGTCATTTTTCATTCCGATCTGGCAAAAAGCCTAGGTCTAGATTGAGATAGTTGATTTGCATAATATGCTAATCAGCAAACATTTTCAATAAAATAACATTTTTAAATCTTGGGCCAAGGACTACAGTATTATGACACTTCTGATTGTGCGACCATCTGTGTAGCAGTTATGACCACAAAAGCATTTGGGTAACAAATCAACAAAACATGTTTGATAAATAATGATTTTCTCAAGTATCGTGTTCTCTTTTAAAATTGAAATGATCATCTCTCCGTTTAATGTGATGGATTTTCTAGGGCAGAGACACACAGCTTTTATTTGTTTCACTCGTTTTAAAAATTGAGTTTTTCTAGATTGTAAAAACGGTAATAATTTTAAATTAAAATAAAAATTGGTGCAGTCTGTGTGTCTCTCTCTCTCTTTCTACATTTGCTAGAAATTCTCTTTCTCTCTCGTACTTTGTCAGGAAGCACTGCACTCCGATTGTGTTTAAATAAATTATTTTGGCACAAATTAGGCTTTTCCAAAATATAGAAATATTGGAAAACAAGCTAATGACTTTAATTGAAACAAAATAATTGCCACAGTCTTGGTCTCTCTTTCTACAGCTGCTTTTGATTCTTTATCGCTGCACTTTTCCAGACAAGTGTAGTGCCTCACTCCGAAGCAAAAGCATTCATCTAAATGTCGGGATGCTCGTCGTTTCTCAATCAATAAGAGGATTCCTCTTGGCTGTTCCTCTTTCCAGGTTTTAGACACGGCCAGTCTCTTAAGCATGGACGCCTACCTGGGGCACACGATCATTTTCATCTTCTGCCTCTTTGCTCTTCTCACCTCTCTGTGATCCTGACGTCTGTCCTCCTAACCCAGTGGTTCTCAAACTTTTTTAGTCGAGCCCCCCTTTAAATCTCTAAAAGAATCTGGGCACCCCCAGATGTAAAATAATAATTATTAAATAATCAATTAATAATTATTTTAATGTAAAATAAATGTAACTACTACTTAATGTTAAATAATTCATTATTTAAAACGTATTGATGTGACAATTGAGTTGCATAGAAACAATTGTATGCTTGTAGTTCTGATATAAATCCTTTGCTATTTGTGCTTTGTATAATACTTCATACAACACAATAACATGCTTCATTTTTGCTTAAATTTGGATTCAAGTCCTATGATATTACAAAAAAAGGCTCATTAATGTTTAGCCTCCTTTGCCTCATTTAAAGTGTTGCTTGCGCATTAGCCCCCTTCTGCTGAGGGTGAGGGTGGAGTTTATCCCAGCGCCCTCACTGCCCTTTGGTAATTCCGTCGCCAGGCTGGGGATTGAAGTGCACCACAGTTCGAAGCAACGTCTGCTCACCTCCACATCACAGGATAAATTTAGCTCAAGGGGAACAAATCAGTTCCCAAAAGAGTTTCTCACTCGCTCTCTCCCTCCTCCGTCCATGTCACAAACTATAAACAAACATTCTATAAACGCTACCCTAACAATATTACCACACAGCTGCTAAAACCAAGACTTTTATTAAATGTTCGTAGTTTATTGGATTGTATTTAACAGTTTTCCTTGTGTTTGTACAGATGGTCTAATTACATGGAAAAGGAATTAAGAGGAATCTCACGCTCCAAACGCACTGTTCAACCACCCATTCCCTCCCCTTTGCTCCACTCTTAATCCACTGGGGAGCCAATCAGAAACCTCTGTGCTTGGTCACGATGTTCCAGTTAATTACTGGCGCGTACAAGCTTCACCTGATGATCCCTGCCAAACCTGCCCCGAAACAAGGTAGCTGTGTGTCCTGGGGCATTTGGACACAAGTTATGAGAAAGGGGCGACCTGTCTGAAGGAAGTCACTAGACTGTTTACGTGGTCGCTTCAAAGATCTTGTGACATAACCTACGCTGCCTCCCGGTGTACGAAAAGAATGGGGACATAGGTGTTTTCTCGGCTTGTTACCCAATGCATAAACCAGCTGCTTAATTTGACACAAACAGCTCAGGGTTTGCTGGGAATAACAAAAAAGCCAAATTAAAAGTTTTCCTCGAAAATGCAGTACAGTTACTAAATACAATTTTAAAGTTAACGCTGAAGGTCCTGATTTTATTTCTTTTTTTTTTTTTTGCAAAATTCCAGACTTAAAATAACTGAACTAGCTCGGCTGGGTTCAGGTAGCTACTGCTTCTGTATTAAGCGCAATTTACACTTTGGTGAGTAGCTGTAGACCCCTACATGCAGCTTCCAAAAATTGCACGCATGTGAAGAATAGATGTAGACAGCAAGCTCTCTGATTGGTCAGTTTGGTAGCAGTGAAGATTCTTGAGTGATGTCCTACATATCTGAGCATCATGGGCACAATAAATACCCCAAACGCACCAAAGACTTGAGTCTCTGATTGAAGGAATTATGGGTTTGGTTCTAAAACAAGATGATTTTTTTTATTAATCAAAACAAGTTTCACTTTGGCTCTTTATTCATAGTTTTTTGACAAAGCTTCCTGTTTATTCCTGCTCTGCATCTTTGCTTTTTAAGTAATTTTCAATCATTTGACAATTGTGGCGGTATAGTAAACATATCTTCAGTGGTTTGATTGTAAAACTAATATTTTTTTAGTCTGTGATTGCTTCATCTATGGGGATGAACCGTAAGCATACAGACAGCCACGATAAAAACATGTTAAAAGTAAGACCAATTAGATCCAATTTAGTTGATGTACAAGTTTTGGACTAGCACTAAGTATAAATCACTTGGTATTTATTGCTGCATTTTTTGGTATTTTTCACCCAAAAATTTTTTCATAGCATTTTGAAAAAAAAAGTAACATTGTTTACAAAATGTTTTAAAGCAAAAAATATTATTGGACACTTTTTTTGTGTTTCTAATCTTTTTTTTCCCCTCCACGTCACATTTATGATTTATTTTGTTTTTGACCTTAACTCTTAAGTTGTTGCTCTCTATAACCAAGCTTCTTCGTTAAAGCTCCTTTTAATGATTACTGTTCCATCGTAAATGACATGACACTGCCATCTCTAAGTGTCTTCTTAGAGATTTTTAAAGGATTTGTGAAGTTTAAGAAGCTGAATTCCGCCTCTTCTCTTTAAGAGCTCAAAAGACGCCAAGAGCTTTTGGCTCAAAAGACACTGTCCAAACAGAAGCACCATACGGGATCTTTCTTTCATATGTGTGTGGGTTTTTTTTTTTATTTAAAAAAAGTCTAGTTCTAAAAAAAAGGATCTAAAGGAGTGGTGCAGTGTCTAAACAGTAGGGCTGGGGGAATTATAGAACCGAGCTCGACTCTATAGTGTACGTTGATGTGCTTTAATGAAAATCTCTTTTATTTTTAACGCAACATGTAAAGGCTGCCTCGTTTTCATAGAATGCTCACCCTCAACTGATTTAAAGAAAGTTGTCCAAAGGTATTTGTGTGCACATGGGCACAACCGGTCTGCAGTGTCATCGAGGAGGCCTTTAAGTGACACCCATCCATTCATACCATTATTATTATTAACAATAAAACAACTTGTATTTTGTTTAGTTTCATTTCAATTTAATTTAAAATGACTAGAACAAAATGCATAATTTAATATTATCAAAGCATTGTTATTATCAAAGTAATAGTTTGTTCGAAGCATTTTTTAATTTTTAAATCGTGAATTGATTTTTTGTGAAGATAAAAAAATCTGGGATGTCATGAATATTTAAATTATTCACCGATTAGTGAGAAGTGCAGATGGTAGCACAGAGAGGTAATGCTTGCTTATGCAGCTTTAGAATTTAATATCAGCTTTATTCAAATCATACACAATTTATCTGGTTTTGAAGCAATAAACTAAATGTAAAAATTGGATTTCCATGAGGAGTAGGAAGTAAAAAAATCCAGTTCAGGAGCCCTTAAATGTTACAGAAAAGAAGAAACAGGATCTGATCGATCATAGTGTAACTATTAGGCCAGCAGTAAGATTTCTACGTTCTGCTGATTCAAACATTAGTTGGTTTAGGTATCTTTGCTATAGTCTCCCCAATGCATGGGATTCGCACCAGAGATCCTCTGCTAGCATGAAATTTTTTTCTTGCCTCACAGTGCCACCTGCAGCTCACCTGGGTCATCTTGTCCACAGATACTGGTATGCCATCAATGGTCAGAGGAGGGAGCTCCGAGCTGAGTTCTCCACCCCCAGGAGGTGCATGCTCAGCCAGAGCGTTCTCCAGATCCTCCAGAATCATGCTCTTATATTTCCTCACCTGATCACAAAAGAGTGATGGAATCAGGAACAAACGTGCCCTGGTGCATAACAAATAAAGATAAGTGCTGCAAACTCACGACATTCTCCAGAGGCGCTGCTCCAAATACTCTGAACACGGGGTTCGGTTTAGAGGGAGAGATGCACAGCACAATGGCCTGCTGGCCGACCCGTGTCGTGTACTCGTCTAGAGTGGCTCTCAGCTTCCTGTTGTCACAAAGTGTGAGAGCAAATGTCACTGAAATAAATGTCATTTTATTGTCTTCGATAACACTAACTGAACATGCAATTCACCTGAGCAGCCGAGTTTGTTGTCTTTTCCGGATTGAGGGATTTGATTCAAAGATGTGTGGCCTTTTGCGTTTCTTCCCTGTGGCCACAGCAGCGGCTGCAGCCATCCCAACAGGCCCTACAACATTTGACAGTGAAAACATTAAGCAGAACCTTCTCCTCCAACTGTGTCCAAAGAGTTAGCACACCATCTAGTGGTCTACTAGAAGAAACATTCCAACTGCACAAAAAGTAGGCGACCTGCAGCAGCCAGATGTGCAGTGACCTCATCGGTCCCTGTCGAGTTGAGGATGTCCGAGTCATCGTATCCATCATCGTCAGGTGAAGAGGCCGAGTCCTCGTCGGCGCTAAGCATGTGCTCTGTGTATGTGGCCACATGCACCTGGCCGACCTGCTGGGAGACGGTGTGGGCGTCGATGGTAGTCATGTGGTCTGTCTGATGCACCGTGTGTTCGTCCATCACCCGCTACACGTTCACACAAACACACTGAGACACAATCATACACACAGCCTGTTTGACATGTGACTTACATCCATAAAGAGCAAACAAAACTTTGGGGTTTACCAATATTAATGGCCATCGTTGCAAGTTTTTATGTTGAAATGGTCTACATTTGGAATAAAAGAGGTACTTTCTTTTGGAGGGACACACATTTTGAACCCTGATTGCTTTTTATTACATTCATGCGTTTAAAAGATCATTTTACCAACCACCCAAACTTTACCTGACAATATCAATCAATCAATATAAAAGTGAATGCTATTTGGAATATTTACAAGGGGGAAAACTAGTGGCGCAATTCATCTGAATTATTGAATGCATAAAAATGGAAGCAATTGATGTGGTTGCAGGTTTTTTTGTTTTGTTTTGTATTTACGTGTGTATCCAGCAAGTATGGATAAGACAAAAGGAAGTTTTTGTCAAAGTCAGTTTTATTCATGCCTTTATTTTCTGTCTTCTCGACTGTTTCAGTTTTCCCAGTGTATTTATTTCCACCTTGGTCATGTGATCAGTCACATGATCGCTCATTTTGTGCTTTCCATGTTATACACAGTTAGTGGTTTCCCTGTTGTCTGTCTGTCCCTTCCCGTCTGCTTCCTAATTGGTTTCATTACTCCACAGGTGTTTTGTGCAACACTGTGCATTAATTGCCGCGCCTACGGGACCATTGTTGATCACTACAGGCCGCATTCACGCATCGCAAGCCTTCTGTTTGACTATAGTGATTTCAGTTTTTATTTTAAATCGATTGACCGCATGCAGCCCTTTAGAAATGAAGGCATTCTAGAGAAACTTAGTAAAATATTAATATGAGAATATTGTTTAATATTGATTATTGTGGGAAAGACATATTTCGAAAGTTACATATCTATACAATGAACAAAGTTCAATCATTTTTAGTTTGAGCCATCTTGAGACCCACAAAAAAACATCAAACTTCCATTTTCCCCTAAACAAGGTAGAGCCATGTGATTGACAGCTACACAGTGGACAATTTGCAAATGTAACACTTCTTCAAGCCCCAAATACCCAGACACTGTTGATGTTGTTGTTGTTTCTTGAACTCATTACAATCGGTCATGTGATGTTTACACTGCAATCTTTGCAATTTACATGTCATGCCATTGAAAAATGCGATTTCGATATATCGCACAGCCCTACTATATATATACAGTACCAGGACTGAGTTTAAGGCAGGTGTGGGAGAAAAAAAGCTGTCCAAAATGACTTATTTTAGAATTGTCAAAAAAATCAATGAGCAAACAAAAGATCGAAATCCTTTTGTAGGATTATAGTCCACCAATTATTCCAAAAAACCCATTCTAACGGTCGTCATGTAGGTTGTTATGCGGATTGTCCGTTAATTTCCTGTCTCTCTTGGAGTGACAACAGACTAGGACAGAAGAGAGAGATAGAGAGCGGGCTCAAGGTGAATCAATGGGACACTGAACTGGAGGAGTCTGGCCATAAGTGGTCTTCTTGATAGATTTGGGGCCAAAAGCCATACATATGACATTTAAAAAGAAAAAAAAAGCAGAAATGACAAGTGTGAAAGATGGCGAGTAAGCTACAACCACTTTTGTTCATTGATGACAAGTCACTGACACTTCTGAAAACATTATTTACAGCATTATGACAAAACGTTGATGTAGTACTCATTTAAAAAAAAATAATGTATTTTTGAAAACACTGGATTATTTGACAATAACATTCCAGTTCCATTTATTGGGGCCTATAAGTTAATTGAACATCATGCATATTTAGCCAAAGAAAAAACGCAAAAGAATAAGGCATACAGATAATATTTTATTGTCAGAAAACATGAAGCGTGCGAGAAGTAACTTAGTGATGAGGAGCTATGAAAACCAAAGAGGATCATTCAGTTCAATGAAGCGTCCTGAAGACGGTGGAATCGTTTAATCTAGACTCAAATCTTCAGACCGCATAAAAAAAATTACAATTGCAGTGTTTAGTAATTCTAAAAGCTTGGCGAGCGTGAATGTGTTGAGTGAAGCGCAGGCGTGAGAGAACCGTACAGTAGAGCGAAAGATAAAAACGCGGTTATTTTCAAGAGCTCACTTTAACAGTTCGTTTTAAACCGTTGCCAGCTAACGCCTTACGCTATTTGCCTAACGCCTAACTCCAGAAATTGCAATTACGGTCAACGGAAATAGATTTGGGTCTAAATCCATTTTTTGGATGAAAATTTACGCTTCATTGTCCATTAAAACGAGCGATTTAAAGGTTCGGCTAATCGACTACAATTCCCTCCTAAAGCGGCTATAAACATTCATTCAAACTCCTTTAGGAACCTAACGAAACAGCACAAGCTAACAAACGCTGAAATCCGCTGTAGCATCTGGATAAAACTGGAGCGATTCGAGTATCCAATCTAAATTCAAGAGGCCGAGGCCCTGCGCCTGCGCCATGATTCTTTTTTGCCCCAATTTGAGCGGGGTAAATAGTGATTGCAATCCCGGTAAATGTGCTCAATATCACCCGGCGTGGTGTTTCGCGTGGTCGCTGTTTGCATCTGAGTGTGTGAAATGCAAACGCTGCCGGGTTGTTTGGTGCGGCTGCGCCAGGGCTGAAATGGCTGGAGATTGCGCGGTAGGGCACTAACCTCAGAGCGGCTGCGCTGCTTCGGGCCTGCGCGGTACGGCGGAGCAGAAGACGAAGAGCAACTGCAATGGAGGACAAAGAACGAGCCGTAACGCGCGCGCGCCCTGGGCTCAGCGGAGATAAACCCCGCCCCTTTTGCACATGGACTACAAATGTAGGCTACAGAACTACACTAGGCCTTGAGGATTCTGCAGGTCAGCAGAAGGAGAATAGGACCAACTGAGACTTACCATTTCAAGTATCAGATTTTCATTTTTTTATGTGCGATTTTGATATATTTCGATATACACATATGTCATTTGAACTCCATGAGTACTTGGTAAAAATAAATATTTTTTAATAAAGTAAAGGGTTAATCACATATACACTGAGGCATACAAAAGTTACAAAAGAACATTAAAACACACTACAGCTTTTAAAGTAGATCAGTGCCATTTGGATATATTTTAATATAAATATATGTAATTTGACTTCATCGAATATGCATGCACAATAAATATATGTTGTTGTTTTTTTTTTTTAAAAAAAGGAAAGGGGTAATCACAAACACAATGAGGTCTACAAAAGTAAAAAAATAAATAGTTCTTTAAAAAGAACATTAGCGAACATTTAATGAAATATTAAAAGAGAGATACAGTTATGAGCAGTTATATATATATATATATATATATATATATATATATATATATATATATATATATATATATATATATATATATATATATATATATATATATATATATATATATATATATATATATATATATATATATATTGGCAACCTTCTAACTAAAAGGCCACCACAGTGCTACCCACTGCGCCACCATGCTGTATAATATATTATGTTATTATATTATATTTTTATGTTATAATTCTTTGGGTTATAATCCTTTTCAAACATCATATAACATTTAATTGTATCCTATTATATAATTGCATAAACTAAATTACGTCGTCCTACGTTTTCATACATTTTGTTTAAAAAGAACGGAAGTAAACGTTAAATGTGGAATTACCTGAAGAGGCCGCATCATTAGCGCTCAATGCGCATTTCTCAGTGAGACGGGCGAGAAAGAACAGGACGTGAAAAGAATACTTCAATTTATCGATTCAAAGCTACAATCTCGTGGGGACTCATCTATAGTCTCGTAGAAAGTGTTCCTTCTTTGAGGGTAACCAAAAATCTCCATTAGAGGGCAACATGGGATCAAAAATGTCTCACATCACTGCTTTATTTCTATCGCTAGATGCCAGAAGCGGACCATCTTTGATAATTCTGTTTATCGAACAGATATTGTTTTGATGATATTGTCTATTAAATCCAATAATGCTGGATACAGTATTATAATTTTCATAAGGGAAATAAAGTCATTTAATTCCATTAGCTTGGCAGAGTTGTTGGCTGAGGACCTTACGTTCAGTTTAGTTTATTGCTTAAAACTTGAGCCTCTAGATGCTTTTTGCCAGTCTATCCACAATCAATGCTGGCGACTCACTGGGAACCGCATTTAAACCCACTGCACCGGTTCAAGGGTTCATGATCTGTAATGTAAGTGTACTGTGCTGATCTGGAGAGGGCTCATAACAGACTGTTTCAGCTAATGACTCCAAATCTTGTCAGGGCAAATAAAAAGAAACAACACAAACATTAGCATTTAGCTAGTCCCTTCACAGCTAATTAGAAGTTGTGTTTTGAAAAAAAAAAGTATATCTTTCTTTCACATAGCAAAATTGTGTTAAAGACACACAGTTGATTAAAGAAAATGTAAATCAAGTAAATAAAAGGATTTAAAACAAAGTGAACTGAGCAGAACAATTACAAAAACCAACTGCAATGCAGTGATATGGAGAGAAGCTTTTTAGAAGGAAAAATAGATCCAGTAAAAGCATCATATGGACAACGCTATGTGATACTAGGCAATCTGAATAAAAACAAATCAATAACTTGTTGAAATGTTATGACCATTAGGTGACACTGCTGCCAACTGTGGGGTCAGCCTTTAGGCCTCCACACACTTATCCGAATTTTCAATCCGAAGTTTTATGCAACAACGATCCAAAACCAACGCCATATCAAAACCAACCAACAGGATATCACACATTGAGTAAACAAGTGGTGCCAAGAAAAACGAGTTTTGGAGTTCATCTATCAATGAAAGCTGGCTCTGTTGATGATGTAGTAGGACGAAAAGGAGTCCCTCGGTGGCGCTCATCCCACATTTTCATACTGACTTAATAACTAAGAAATAGCGCGCCACAAATCCTCTCTTTTCTCCACATTTTTGTCAAACTGCTCCCTGTGATCAGCCACCACCAGTATAAACCCCTCAACTACCTGAGTTTTGTTTTCCTGTCGTTGATCTTACACATTATCTGTACTCTGCTGAAAGAATGGTCGTACAGATGGTTATATATCTGCACTTCTTACATCAATCACTCAGTAATTTGGTCCATGTTTGTGTTGATTTTATTCATAGCAGAGACACTTCAATCAGCAACCAAACCAACCAATCGTTCCATGTCAGCGCATTAATGCCAATAAGTCAATTGGTGCTGAGCTAGAGATTCAGACTCAACTCGGAACAACTTCACCAACATTTTCATGGTTTTAAAAGAAAACTGTACTCAACCGGAATATCATTTTGTAAAAAGTTTTTTTTTTTTTTTGAATTTGGTGGGAATTGAACAAAAGTTCTTAGAGGAGTTTGCAATGGCTGAGTTGATACTGGCAAATATGTTATCTATGTCCTCGGCATGATCCAGGTACAAAAAGAAAAAACAGAACCCACCTTGCCACAATAATGCAACATTGGCCTAGTGGTGGCAATAGACTTTGAGCTATTGACTCCAAATTTTGTCAGGATGAAGGTCAAAGTATTGTCTGTCCAAACCATCTTGCACATGGTTTTATGGGTTGCCAGTAGCCGTGATTCCATCCAAAGATGCAAATTAAATGTATGCCCAAAACTGTATACTGCATAAATTATTTGCAAATAAAGTCCTGTTTCCATCCAATGAGTCCTGTCATCACTTCCTGATAAACTGGCTCCAAATATATATATATATATAAAAACAAAAAAAAACAATGGAAGTTGCGGCGTTAAGAGAAGGCCTTTTTTCGTATATAATAACTTACTTGAACATGTAGAGGACACGTAATATGTGCACTCATGTCATCTTGCTTTTGGAGTTTACAATGGTCAACCACTTTCACTTTGAATTGTTAGAACAAATAATTATTTAGAAAATGTTGCCCCTGCCAAAGTTTATAATAATAGATTATTTGTATTTACATTTCATTTTTGGCACTGTTTAAAAACATTGTTTATCACATAATTTTGTCATGTTTAAAAATGACTCAAAATGTTAATACAAAACAATCCAATCCATGCAGTGTCATCTTATGTTCCCTTTAGAAACCCACTCAGACAGGTCCTATCTGCCCTTGATTGAGAATGAAGAATAAACCTAGAAATAACCTGAGCCATTTAGCCACGGATGGAGGTTTTTATCATTTATTCCAGCTGTAATCAGAGCAAGGAATTGCTGCTAGTGCAATCAACTCATAATTAGCAAAATTCTCAGTTGTTCTGCTGTGTTTTCTGTCAGGTCCTGTGGTGCTGAGTGTCTGTCTCCAGGCTGATGTGTAGCAAACAGCAAATTTAGTGAACCATTAAGATATCGCCACCTTTTGCTTTCCCGTTCAAAAAATGTTGCCAAAGCCATTGCGCCATTTTACTCTCTCTCTCTCTCTCTCTCTCTCTCAGTCCTGGGGTGAACAGGTGCAAAAGGATCTAATTCACAAAGTGTCTTTGTCACTTATCAGGAATGGGAAAAAAAAATCATTCACGTTTTCATCTGTCAATGGAAACAAAGTGAGACTAGAGACCCAATTAGAAGCTTTCATCATCATAGAAACCTAGGTCAAATACAAATAGCTCTTAATTATTCCAAAGCTTCTCATCTAGCCCATGTCACTATCAACTCAGCATTTCAGTACTAACAGACACAGAGTTCACCCCCTTTAATATCCTTAGGCTAGTTTTGGGAGGCTGTGGCTGTGGCTGCTGGTCTCTGTTTCTTCACAGCCCCAGTATAATTCCTGCAGAACCACACTAAATAAATATCATGTGAGTCTATTTGATTACAGCCTGCTACCAGTTAAGACCCCTACACACCGATCCGAATTGGGATTCGCACAGATACTATGAAAATGTAGGATGAGCGCCACCGAGTGGCTCCATTACCTCCCTACTCACGTCATCAAAGAAGTGGTGCTATACAAGGGATTCCCATAGTCAATCATTCAACATATGACTGAAATGGAACATGGAGTTTGAGTGGTGGGTCTGGCCCTTTAAGTATTACAGGAAGAGTGAAGGCATCATCTGGTTTTTTTGCAGGTGCGCATGCTAATCCTTTGTGTGTAGATAGAGTTGATTGGCAGCTCTAACGCGTTTTTTCAGGAAGTGACCTAGACAGTTTTAAACGTGTGTATATTGTTTATGTTTTCTTTTCCAATCATATCTATATGTGCTGGTGCATAGTTTGGTGTTTTCATTCAATCATTTTACAACCCACTTATTCCCTTTTTGGTCACGGGGGTCTGCCAGTGCCTATCTCCAGCGCACATTGGGCGAGAGGCAAGGGTATACCTTGGACAGGTCGCCAGTCAATTGCAGAGAATGAAAGGTCAAATGGAATCGAACCCAGGTCACGGCGGTGTAAGCGATGTTTCCTGACCACTTGACCATCAGGAACAGCCACAGTTTGATGTTTTATGGGTTTTTATTTTGTTACACCCTTAATTTATAAGTTGGCTAATTTCTTTTTGAAATGGCACAGTTGGAATTAAAATTAATTTGAAATTAAATTGCTTGTATTGAAATGTCTTTTTTTTATTTCAGAAGTGCTTGGGTTAAGAAACCAGACAATCCAAACAATCTCAAGTGAATGCTTAATTTAACACTCAGCAGAAGACTGCACAACTCCCCACTGTGACATTTCTTGACAGGGTTTAGAGGGCGAGCAAAGGACTTATCTAAGTAAGATAGAAAGAACCAAAAAATCCAAACAAATCCACTCTGTCCATTATATCTTTGTTCATTTGCTCATCTGTTTTAATTCTGTATTTTGTGCACAAAGGTTCAACCAATAAAAGGTTGTTAATAAAACATTTGATAATTTGCTTATTTTTATAATTTTAGATGTTGTATATTGTTTTTTTTTTTGACTCACTTTTTTTTCACTTTTATGGGGCAAGGGTGACTTTTACAACTGAACTCAGCCAAATCTGCATCAAATCAGATTTTAGTTTGGTGAAGATGGGTGTGCTATTACTTTTCCTTCAATTTGTTATTATTATTGTTTTTTTCAATTCTATAATTTCCCACTGAAATCAATTGGGAAGAGAAGCTGTATCCAAGATAACATTTTGGACAAAGCACTTTTGAGCCAAAGGCTGAGTGAGGCAGTGGGTGTTTTAACACACACACGCATGCACGCACACACACACACGCACGCACACACACACACACACACACACACACACACACACACACACACACACACTTGTCTTAGTTTGAGAGATCAACAACTGCCTGTTTTGCATTAGTCAAAACATTTAGAGCACCTTTTAAATTTAATTGTTAATCCAGAATAAATTCCATGTTAGTCAATGGATAATAAATAATCAAACACTTTTTTCTTTAACTAAGGTCTTAATATGGGACACTGGTGCCAGGCTGAAAAAAACACAGGTGTGCAGGCTCTCTCGAAGCACCCTCACTAAGAGGTAGTTACTACAGAACTACCAGTGACCACAAAGTAACTCTGCAGTAACTATTGTTAACTACTAGGAAGTTACAGGTAAATGATCAGTAACTAATGCCATTAAACATATGACAATATGATATCCAGATAATTATTCTGTTGGGTGCAGGCTTCATGACGTTTACCTTTTCCACACATTGCATCATGTTCTCATGGAAATACTGAATACGTACTGAACAGTTACCACTTAGTTATCAGGGGACTACTTAGTTCTTGGAAGAGTATTCTAAAGTGACAACACAGAATTTTAAATATAACAGTAGTTATTGATTCGTTAATGGTAGTTACTTAGAAATGATGTATACATCCAATAGTTACTACAGTAGTTACTGAAAAGTTAACGGTAACTTCCTAGTCGTTAACCATAGTTACTGCAGAGTTACTAGATAGTTACTGGTTGGTTTCTGAAATAACTACCTCTTAGTTATGTGTTAGTACTAAGGAAGAGTATTCTAAATTGTTACCGATGATAGAGGAAAAACTATTCACTTGCAAGAGCTGAAAATGGTTTATTAGAAAGGCCCACAAGGGGGGAAAACCTTAAAAACAGGAAACATAAACTAAGTTGTGAACATAAAACAATCTCTAACAGAGCCAGTGCATAACAAGAAAAAAATCTGTCTGGGTCGAGGAAATATTGAACAAAATATTGGATCTGTGTGTAGTGGTTTAAGTCCAGGTTCTGTCTCCTTCTGAGTGCTCATAATGTAAGTGGCATTAAAATTTGCAAAGAGTCCTTCAAATGCATCCTGATTTCCCCGGAATTCAGGGGATGCATGGCTACTTCAATCCTTCGCGGCCTAACATATCCAAAGATGCTTTGCTTTTTCTCAACAGAATCAACACAAAATAGTGAGCAAACACGTTTCAATTTATATTTAAATAAGTTTTTATTAAGGACAGTAGTTCAAGGGATTCTTTTAAAGAATGCTTTAAAGCATTTTAAAACATGAGCATAGTTTTGTTTTAAAAACATGATGCTAATAATGCTAGCACACATATCCACCTGAATGTGATGTGTGCTAACTGTTGGTACATGCCACTTTGCTGTAGGGAGCAAGAGTTAGAAGTTTTTAAAACTCAGAATGACGCTTGTCCAATTTATCACCATTTGATGCAGCCTTCGGAGGATTCTCCAAATCGTAGCCTCGAAGGATCCAGAACTTGTATTGAGATTAAAAGGGCACTTGTATTGAGATATACAGACTGAAACGGCACAAACCAGAAGGGCAAATGGTGACCACCATGACAGTTACATTTGATATTTGGAAAGTAGTAGCTCAAATAATTCAAACAACGAATTGAAGTACTATGAACCTTTCAGCATTTACACCATTGTAAGAGTTAAAAACTGTGAAAGACCATCTTTTGAGCTGATGAATCAGGTCTCGATCAATTTAATATTTATTTTGTGATTGAACAAAACCCGAATTTTGAATCTGAAACAAAACTCTGCTCACTGTGAATCTTAAAACAGTGTAACCGTGAGGCCCTCTCTCACAGGTGGAATCCTCACGAGACCTTATTACTTTGACTTTCATTGCACGCAGTTTGGCTGACAATGCACTGAATAAATCGGGTATTGCTGTAGTCTCTCCTGTGTTCAGCTGCCCAATTATGTCAATAGCCTACTGTAGATTTAAAACAGAATATGATAATGCTATGAAAAGTTGCTAACTCCTCTGTTTTCAACTTATTAGCTGTGTTGTGAAGTGCTGCTTGGTAATTTATAACCTCTGTGAGTAATAAATGAGCAAAGTAAGCTCTGTTTTCCTATTGATTCACAGTTGACGTGCATATCTTAATTCATTACACTCTGCATTTACTGTGTTGTTTTTACTTCCGAGTGTGATTCATCCCACGGTTATGCTTTCACGATTACATCGAGAGCACAAAGTTAAACAAGTTTGTACTTAAAGTATTGATGCATACACATGCTTGTTAGCACCCCATTTAGCTACGCTGGAAACGTGTTTGCTTGTGGAACATGGTTTGAAGACTAAAAAGAAGCCATTGATCCATGTCGCATCGCGTTCATTGGTCTGTTATTGCTTCTATGTGGAAGCACATTAAAGGACGTGATGAACAATGTAATGCTAGAAAAAAATTAGAGGGATATTAATATTAATACTTGTGTCTTAATGGGTACAATGGTTGTTTTTTGAGTTATTGGTTAACCCTCCTATTGTCATTGGGGGCAATATGACCCCATTCAGTGTTGTAATGTATAAACAAGAAATATATAAAAAAAAATGTACACATATTTGTTTTGAGTGACATTAAGGACAATAAAGATTAAAAAAATTAACACAACCATACCTGTAGTATTGGCAGAACCACTGATAATTGACATGACAGGGGGTAGCTGGAATCATAATTCTCACTTTGACATTTCCAGTGTTCTTTGTGGGAGGGGCAAATTACAAGGTTTACTGGGGAGGTGCAAAACTATAAAAGCTTGCACAGAAACTTTCAAAACTATTTCTTTTTGTGCTCTGTGGGCTCTCTTTTTATGCTTTCTCAGTCGAAAATGGCCTCTAAGCAAAGTTTTTCCGTCACAGGTTTTTGACAGTGAAAGAGACATAGGGGACCCTTATTATAAGGCATCCTCCTCAAATGTTAAAGAGACTCCTAGTGTTGACCCTATTGTTGTCTCTCTACCACCAACAGACACATTACCTTCCAAAAATAGAAAATTATTATGGTCCCGCTCCCTACCAGATTTGCTGTCAGTCTTGTTCATGGCATTAAATCAGCATTTCACCTTTTAATTACATCAATTAAAAATTATATACTTAAAATGACAAACTTAGAGGGGAGGTGGGTCTGGAAAAAAATTACACATACCTTTTAGCAAAAAAAGAAAAAAAAGAAAGCATATTCTGCAGGTCTTAAAGTGCTCAAATTGACATTTGAGATTTTAGAGTAACAGGAGTTTTAAATGAAAAGCATACATTTCTGTTTCCACAGTCTTATGAACAGCAGGTGGTTCAGATCTTTTGTTTAGTAAAAAGTCTTTCCATACTCGCTGTTTAAACAGACGTTCTCAAAGCTTCAGAAAAGTAAAAAGTCCAGCCCAAGTTCACATTTTGACACAAAATAATTAAAAAGAAACATATCACAATGCTTTAATCATCTGTAAAGAAGAAAGGTATTGATTTGCAAACCATGCTCTGTAATTTATAACAAAGAAATTTCAAAACATATTCACTTAAATCAATTTTCCCCTCATTAATGTTTACACAGCACCCCATATTGAGAAAAAACTGAATTGTTCACTTTTTAATTTTTTATCAAAGAAAAAGTGAACTTTCACATGATCCGCTGTATTCAGGGCCTTTGCTCAACATTTAATACAGCCATGAGTGTTTTTGGGAAAGATGCAACATGTTCTTCATACCTGGATTTGAGGATCCGCTACTGTTTCTCCTGCAGATCCTCCTCAGTTCTGTCATGTAGGAAGGTGAATGTTTGTGGATAGCAACTTTTAGGTTTCTCTAGAGATACTTGGCTCTGGATGGACCATTCCTGAACAGTCACAGAGTTATTGTAAAGCCACTCAATCTCTGACCAGTCTGAGGTACGGAGAACTCTGGAGAAAGCTTTCATCCTGGATATCCCTGACCTTAGCCCCATTCATCTTTCCCTCATGTGCAACTAGTCGCCCTGACCCTGCTGCTGAAGAACAACCCCACAGCATGATGCTGCCACTGCCATGTTTTACTGTTGGAGAGGTTGATATCGCTACTGGTTTTGTCTCCTGCAGAACGAATCATCATCATCTCTCTCTCTCCAAAATCATCTGTATGTTTGACACTCTTTGTCTATAGGCATCTGAACAATAATTAGAAGAAATGGAAGCACCTGTGTTAAGCAAACGAGTGTCAAAGCAAAGGCTCAGAATTCTTAGAATTATTTGATTTTGGGGTGTCATGGGGTGTTGGGTGTACATAAATGAGGAAAATTTAAATTCATATGATTTAATAGAAGAACAACAGCAGTTTTAGTGAAGTGATGGAGAAATGTTTGGTCATTAATAATTATTATATAATGTCTGGAATATGTTGCCAGCTCAAACAGTTGAGGTTGTTTTTTTTGCATACATTTGGTGACGGCTAAAAACAAGTTCAGCGACCCAGACAACACTAAACGTCAGAGAAATGCTTGTTGGTTAGGAATCAGTCTTATAAATGCTTTTGTCTCAGTGGGGAGGTGACTCACAGAATGTCTATTTTTTTAATCCATGGAAGAACACTTAACTTGATTTTACTAGAAACCAGAAAAAATACACAAATCAAGCAATCAAAAAAAAATGCCAATAAGTGGAGCAAATTTGAATTCTTGAAAGTAAAATGTCTATGATAAATGTGAATGGATCCAAAATCTCTCCAAAAAGTTTTTTAAATTATTCTATTTCAGATCAGGGCACTGTGGATGCCATGCATCACTTCCACTACTTCTTGTTCTTTATGTTTGGGATCATTGTTTTGCTGCAGAATAAAATTGGGGCTAACCATACTTTAATGCATGATGGATAAGTATCTGCCTGTATTTCTCGGCATTGAGAACACCCTGCTGAACAAATATACAAGTTCATTTGCAGAAACCCAGCACCAAACATTCAAGGAACCTCCACCATACTTCACTGCCTGCAGACACTCATTATTGTAGCTCTCTGCAACCCTTCGATGAACAATCTGCCTTCTGCTACAGCCCGATAAACCAAATTCTGCCTAATCAGTCAAGAGCAACTGCTGCCATTGTTCTGCACCCAGTTCCTATATAATTGGCAATATCTTCCTATATATAGTTGACAATATCTTCCAGTTTCGAGGAGAAAATAGTTTGATGTGTCATGTTTCAGATTTTTTGGCAAACCAGTACATCTACGAGCGTCATCATATCTTCTTGAAAGAGACTTTGTTCCTCGGCCAGGTTTTAGCATCCTACACAGCTGTTTCTGTTTCATTTCATTACTTGGATTCAATCCTAATGTCATATTGTTAAACATTAGCATCTGTTTGAAATAACTAGTTCATCAAACACCTGTCAATAACTCTACAAAATGGCAGATATTGTGCAAGTGTAGTAAATAATAAAAGAAAAAACAATAAAAATGATTAATTTTAAAAGTATTCTTTGTTTAAAGCTTTTTTACACACCTACCTGAAACATTTTAACAATACTCAATATAAACCATTGTGATTGTGAATTGCAGATAAATCCAATCAGGACCTTTTTGCTGTGTCTTGCCAGCAACCAATCACAGATCCTTCAACCTAACATATCAAATGGTCAAATGTGTATCTTATTTCAATGGTGCCTTTGAAAGTTCAAAACAGTACCCTAGCTGCCCCTTGTCCTCTGTAACCATTAGAAGCCTGGGGCATTTTGAGCATTTTTTTCACTTTACAATTTACTCAAAAAAATGATATTTGAAGCATGATGTACCGTATTATACGCACCGGTATATAAGGCGCAATTTTAAATGAGGCAGATCTAGAAAAAAAGATTCTGAACCACATACTGTAGTAAAATATTTTATATCAACTGTGTAAAAGTTAACAGCAGTTTAAGAACAATAATATGCCAAACATGTAACATGAACAGTCAGTAAACAGTAAAAGTAACAAAAAAGGCTGTAATGTTCCATACCTGCTCCTTACGATCCGAGCAGAGATGGGCGATGACGTCAGCGCACACCGATGGCTCCGGAGTGTGATGGGAATTTTCCTATATAACATCTAGTGGTCATTTAGAGACAGTTTAGACACATTTAGACACGTCATATTTCAGTCCCGCCCTTCATCCAGCGCTTGTCTTAATTTGAGAGGCTCGAGGTTCTCACGGATAACACGTGTGTAGGAAATGCGTTGAGACTGCTAAATCTTTACAATAAATAGCCGCATTTGCTGTGTTCTCTCTCAAATGGTCTCCAGTGTTTATTATCAATTGAGAAGGTATATTTTTACCATAACAGGAGCTAGGCTGAGGCCTCTCTTACGCCTCTTCTACCGCCGTGACCGCCCTCCGCTCTGCTCTGCATTCACCTTATAAGATGCACCAACTTTTCCCCCTCAGTTTTGGGGAAGAAAAAGTGCGTCTTATACAGCGAAAAATACGGTAATATTTAGCACAACCCCAGCATCTTTATTTATTTATTTATTCATTTTTTTTTACAAATTTATCATTACATTACACAATAATTCCAGAAAACAAACCAGAAAAAAATACAATACAATTTCAACATAAGATTGGCACCAGCTTGAGGTAAGGATCATCAATGGGTGTGCTATCTCAGTGACCCTCTTTGCGCTGGCAATGAACATGATGGTCCAGAGTGCAGAGGCCCCCTCAGCAAAACTAGAGTAAGGCAACCTCCCATCAGAGCCTTTATGGATGACATTACAGTGACAACAATGGCAGTACCCAAAGCAAGATGGATCCTCCAAAGATTGGAGAGGCTCATGACATGGGCACGCATGAGCTTCAAACATGAAAAATCAATATCCTTGGTGCTAAAGAAGGGGAAGGTCACAGATGAATTCCGCTTCAGGCTGGGGCAACATCAAATCCCATCAGTCACTGAGAAACTAGTAAAAAGTCTAGGGAAGATATTTAGGGATGACTCCGTATTTCGGATGACACCATTAGGAAAACCAGCAATGACATTGAGGGCTGGTTGAGGGCAGTGGGAAGAACAGGACTCCCTGGACGATTCAAGACTTGGGTCTACCAACATGGAATCCTCCCAAGACTCCTCTGGCCCCTGTTCATATATGAGGTCCCCAGGAATGTGGTTGAAGGTCTTGACTGAAAGGTGAACAGCTATCTACGTAGATGGCTGGGATTGCCACGCAGTCTAAGCACTTTGCAGCATTGCCCTGTATGGGAACACCAACAAGCTAAGACTTCCTTTTGGCTCAGTCAGGGAGGAGTTCATTGTGGCACGGGCATGGGAACATCTGCAGTATTCTGAATCTGGAGGGAGTGGAGGGCAGCGGAGGCAGTCCAACAAGCTGAAACTCAGCTAAAGCACAAGGCCATCCTGAGGGTAGTAGCACAAGGCAGAGTTGGACTTGTGAGCCTATCAACAACCCGGTACGATTTGGCCAGTGAAATGGAGAGGCAGAGGTTGGTGCAGGAGGAGGTGCGTGCTTCAGTTGAGGAGGAGAGAACCAGCAGGGCAGTAGCCATGAGAAAGCAAGGTGGCAGGATAAAGTCTAGAATGACATCTGGACATGGAACCCGTCAGGGGGTCTACGATATTTTTCCCAGCCCATTTGACCTGCATATATGGCGCAGAGTAGAGACACCTGCATGCCCGCTGTGTTCCAAGCCAGGACTACTAGAACATATCTTCAGCAGCTGCTCCAAGGCATTAGGCGAGGGCCGGTATCGGTGGAGACACGATCAGCCACTGAGCAAAGCCTATGGTGCACTGGGCATAGTAGGTGCAAACAGAAGAAGAGCCATAAGTAACAACGTGGAGGAAGCATCAGAGAATGCATCAAGATGGAATTGGTCGAAAAAAGGAGAAAGATGGGTCAGTAGCATGCCACTTGGACAAAGGCTGGGGTCTGATCAGCCTCGGTCGAGTAACCTGGAGAAGGGTGTCTGTTGCAAGACCCGAAACACCCTGTGAGTCCAGGAAACAACACTGATGATGTGTCTAAGGTTGTGCATCAGAAGATGTTTCTGCAGGTCAAGCGTTACATTTTGTAATTTTTTATGTTTTCTAACAAAAATCAAAAGTGTCGAGATATATAAAATAATAAATTCCCCAAAAAGCAAAGACAAGGTCAAAACAATGTGCCAGAACTTTGAAAAACACAAGCCATATCACAGGTCTTTTGCTTCCAAGGGGTTATCCCTTCTTTTCATCAATTTGGGGTCTTTAAAACGTAACTGAAAGACTATCAGGCATTTTCTCACATTTTTATTTGAATTACATTACTTGCGAATTGTATGAGAACTCTTGCCATGTTTGTTTAAAACCAAAATGATAAAAGTTAATAACCATTTTGAAACCTACACATTACATTTGAATTCAAAAGAAAAATTGTGGGGTGGCACCGTTCCTAAAGGTAATACCTTAGATGAAACAGATGATGTTTAAAAATGAAGTATAAAATATTGAAAGTACCTAAACATATTTCTGTTTTTTTTTTTTTTACGTTCAGTTCACTCGTGGCTTCAGCAGGTGTGTGGATCAGAACCTCATATTAATTCTAAATTTACCTTTCATTTCCAAAATGATGAATGGAAGATTGAGTTTTATTTATTTATGCAGCTTTATACGCTTATTCAGACTGCCTTGAAAACAGCCTGGTAAATGCATTTGTATGCATAGGAACATAACTTGTACCTTAGATCGTGTTTATATGTCTTCCAGCTGAGGGGCTTCATCTGCTCACAGTATCACAGATCAGTAAATTCCTCTGTTATGGATAATATTTCAAATGGCTGTTATTAAAACAGCCCAGCGGTGTCATTGTAGTAAAATATTAAGATTCAGGCTACATCGATCCTGTCCTCTTATTCCAGTTTGTTCTACAGAATCCAACTCGCCAAATCATTAAATTTTTAATGTCTACTTATATCCAGCTGAATAATTTATCAGACAGAGGGCCGGGTGATCCAGAAAACACTTGATTGTGTGCAAGCTGGGGGTCTGGGAGGTGCTGAGCCAGGAAAGATGATTTAAAGAATACATGGGATGGAACGTCAGTGGCTCAGAGATGATTGAGTGGATTGCTGGCGATGTCAATGATTACTGAACTTTGCAGTGTTTCTGATTCAATATTTTGAATATAAGAGTTGCTTGTTTTTTTTTTTTTTTTTGCTGAATATGCTCATGAGAGACTGAATTTTGAGAAGTAGATAATCCAGGTCACAACACACATATTTACCTATTATCGATTATTAAAAAGTACCTTTACTGTGTAACATAGCTCCACTTAAAGAGTCAAAACTGGAAGTCTCAGCAGAATGCTTCAAACCTCACTTTTGGAAATCTTTGCAAAAAGGGAGTGGTAAGCTATGATGAGATGCCAAGAAGCTGCTTCGGGGTGAGCTGCTCATTCAATAGCCATGTTTTCTTCCAAAAATGTGAGATATATTAATGCACAAAACTGGAAAATTGCATGAAATATTTGTAAATAAAACACTGTTTTCATCCAACGATTCCAAGAGAACAAAATCAACTCTTCCTGATGAACTAGTGCCAAATATCTATTTTAGTCAATAATAACTTACTTGGGTCTTAGACCACACAGACGAAAAATATGCGCAGTCATGTTATCTTGCTCTTTGGGAACGCAGCCGGTCAAGACAGGGAAGTGATAATCCCAAACCGCTGTGATGACTTTAGGTGTGGAATTTTAGAATGATCAAAACCACGTTTCATATTTCAAAACCACATTTGTTTTGTTTGTCCATTAATGCCTTCCCATCGTGCCCCATTTGCCATTTTATTGGGATTTTATCAGTAAATGCTTTTCCATTTAAGTTTATTTCTCTTATCGTATAAAAATTTCTCCTACTCAGTTTTTAATGCACTTTTGCAAAATGTATGTGCATCACTGCATTTGTTTATCTCTTTGAGTGCACTCATCCTAACCAATCGAAAAGCAGTCAGGGAAACGCGTACCATGACGAATGTGACCAATGCGTAGTCCTGTAAGGAGGGTACTTAAGGCAAGCCCTCCCAACATCTCATTGCGAAAATGTGTTGCATGCCAAGCGTTTGTTCCATGATTTACCTGCCTGTGTGTTTTGACATGTTTTGCCTGGATTATCGGATTACACTTTTGGATTTTGGACATCGCCTTGTTTGCCTGTAGGACTGTTTATTGAGCATGGACCCTTGCCTGCCTCTCGACTTTCCGGAACTCAACTTGTGTGTTTGGCGGCACATGTGCTTGCACACGGTGCCGCCATTTTGAAACCTACCATTGTTTCTATTGTGTGCTTCAATAAACTTCGGCACATGGATTCTCATCTGTCCCGAGCCTCCTCGTCATTACAAGTCCTTATGATGTCACATTGCTGTATTTTCAACTTGTGTAGACCAGAGCAATCAGTGTGGAGTGAATAACGAGTACATTTTCAGACGGTTGCAAAAATGTATCAGCTGTACCTTTGGGTCCGGATCAAATGAAATAAACCAGAGGTGTGAAAGCACCCTAAATGGCATGTGCCAGTAAGTGCCATGATTTCTTGATTAAAGCTTTATCACCATGAAATTCAATTAAAAACTTATTCATTAAATTATCATAAAAAAGGTTAAAATTAAACCAAACTCTGTATTCATTTTAGAAACAATGATTAGTGATTTTAAACAACAAAACACTTCTCCCGGGTCTCTCCTCCATGTGGAATTGTTTATAATTCAGTGTGCATGTGTCTCTACCATAAGTCAGGTGGTGCATTAAGGACTTTTTTTGCTTAATTTATGTACTTAGCAGACACTTTTATCCAAAGCGACTTAAAGCAGGCAGTTTGCTACAAGTTCAGATAAATCATACAACTGGTTCAAGCTGATTCAGAATTTTTTTTTTTGCTAGTAAGCGCTCTTAAGAGAGTAGAGTTTTTAGTTGCTTTTTAATAGTTGTGAGAGACTCTGCTTTACGGATTGGGACTGGGAGAGAATTCTACCAGACTGGACTGTGAAGGAGAAGGTTCTGGTGAGAGATTTTCTGCTGCTCTGAGATTGGACCACCAGACAATATTCATTTCCTGAACAGGTTTCTGGAGTGGATGTAGGACTGCAAGAGTTTGTGCAGGTATGATGGAGCAGAGCATGTAACTGTCCTGTATGAAAGCATCAGTGATTTGATCTTGATGCAATGGGAAGCCAGTGGAGAGAGATGAGGAGAGGAGTGACGTGAGCTCGCCTGGGTTCCTTGAAGATCAGTCAAGCTGCTGAGTTCTGTATCATTTGAAGGGGTCTGACTGTGCTTGAAGGAAGTCCAGCGAGAAGAAGGGACTAGAAGCTGGACGAGGAAGTTGAGTTGAATGTTCTGTAAGGAGGTGTCTGATTTTTCTGATGTTAAACTGACCAAATCTGCATGATCGAGGGGTTTTAGCAATGTGCTTCTTAAATGTTAGTTGCTCATGTATTGCAAAAACACTGTAGATCAAAATCTAATGTACATAGAAAAAAATCTAGTAACAATACAGAAATGTACTGCATTAATTTAACATAGCACATGCCCTTCAACTAAATTTTCCCAAGTTTTTGACAAATTTACCAACAATTCATCACCAAAGGGAAACAAAATAGCAATGACTCCATTAGTAGAATATAGTAGTATATTATATAGTATATTATATATACTATACTATAATATATAACTATATATAACTACTATAATATTTATAATATTACATTTTTTTTAATTCAATTAATTTCCAAAGTGTTGGACAGAGAAGCACATTAAACCCAAAAAACAAAGCACTCAAAAGGAATAAAACATAAGCAATGACCTAATTAACATAAATAACACTAACATTTTACTTAAAATAGTCATATAGAATATTTTCCATCAAACATCAATCCTTTTACAATATTTATACATTAATAAGTCAATAAACAAAATACCCAAAATATGAGTTTGGCTCTTACAAACTCTGTTAACTGCATACACCTGTGTATTTACCTTGTGCGAATGAGAGAAGATTTAGTATCCCCTCTTCCTTTTTCATTTCAGATATTTGCATTTTTCTTCTCATTACAACAATATGTAAATATTCGCTTTGTGATTCTTTGGGGAGCACCTGCGCATCAGTGAGGGCAATCTGGGCTCTCGCTAGGAATGCTTGATGACATGTCCACTTGTCATGCAAACACAAAAATACAAACAGACATTAATCCGCTCCGCACTAGTCCTCATCTGCAAGTGCAAACCATTTGCTGGAACCCCCAGGCATCATTTACGAGTGCTGAACTTACGATGGTGACTAGACATTATTAATGGAGACCAGAGTGGAGATACAAGGCCCTGCTTAGCCATGAACCCTTAGCGAATATGAATAACAATGGGAGAGGGATCATTACCTCGGCCTGGAGGGAACATTTAATCAGGTTTTGTGTAATGAAGGCAGTTGCCGTAAATCGGGCTCATGCATAATGTTCCGCTGATGTGTGCCCGGCTCTGCAATAGCCTCACTTCCACTGCCCTGTTAGCAGGCGTGTAATTGAGTTGAATCTAAAGTCTAAAGTAACTGTTTTTGGGGCTTCAATTCCAATCAATAGATTCAGAAGCAGGTTAGATGAATTGCTTTGGAAATGTGGGGTTAAGAGACCACACATTCACTTTATGACCATTGAATTACAGGAATTAGTAAAACCACTGTTGAACAGATCCCCAAATAGCTGGCCTGCAAAAGAAAATAACTTACAAGCTTTTGTGCAAAGGCATGTGGGATCATTATTTGTTTCTTTGCTCTAAGTTGACACTGACACATTCATTAAAGGGGCCTTATTATGCAAAATTAACTTTTCTACCATATTTTACATCTCGTTCCACCATCAAAAACATGCCTTAAGTTTTATTCAGAATCTTTCATGCATGTTTGTGTAATCCCGTTTTCATTTTTTTAGTGAGCTGAAAATGGCTCTATGTTCCTAGCAACATCCATAGTTTTTACCCCATAGTTCTTACCAGATTCTATTTCTGGCATGATATTTGAAGTTAAAAAAAATAAAGATATCCAGCTATTTTATGCAGCATGCCAACCACCCATGTATTGGAGCGAGTAATATCACTAGCGGTAAAATTTGTAACCTCCGAAAAGCAAACATTAAAGGGGTCATGACATTGTTATATTTTTAATAATATGTTGTTCACATTTGTCTTTTTAAAATTGTTTTAAATTAAAATCACATTTAACCTTTTCAATTCCTAGCCCAGGTTTATTCTGGAAACAGGTTGAGATTTTCATTCAAAACTTCGTAACTACTCCCTAATTAATCACGTATTGGTTACTGATTTCAATATTCATGACGTGAGTGCAAAGCTACTGTCTGCTAGTCAATGTATATCTGAGGGAGATTAATAGAGTGATTAATTTTGCAACATTGCCACTCTATAATGGCGTTTGGAGGATATGTTACACAACCGTACCTCTATGACCCAGAATCTGATCCTGAATCAGATGCAAACGCACCTTCACCAACAGGGCATCAGGGGTTTTAGTCCTAAATATTTTCTTATTAGCCCTGGATAATTTAACTCCAGTAGAATGACTAAATACACTAGAACAGTAGAGTAATGAGCCACTAAAGAAATGACTTCATTACGTCATGACCAATCAGAGAGAAGGATTGCGTGGAGTGTCTGTTTTTATTGGTTAATCTGTTCGAAGTGCCTGGATTGAGGAGGGCTGTTTTGAGAGTGGAATGATGGATATTAGACAGTTAAGCCTTGACAGACGCTTTCATTTCCAGGGAGCTGCCAGCATAAAGTAAATTACTAATTAAAATGAATTTCTGTTAAACGAGCTAAGTGGTGACCCAGATGTGAACGTTGGCTGATTCCCCATTTTGATGCAAAGTTTAATAAACAATTAAATTATCAATGAAATAAGGACTTGTTTTATTTTGTGAGAATAAACATTCAAGCGAAATGACAAAAAGAACTCAGAAATATGCTCCCCTACCGGAATTCGAACCATGGTAAATATGCGGCCGTGTCATGACAAGGTTGCACCAAATATACTGAGCAGGTAAGTGCCCTTGAATCTGTTATTAATCAAACATTTCAACACTTTCTAGTTGATTTATTAGAATAAATACCAGTCAAGAATTGGCCGTGTCAACCTCAACAGTTGCATCGATTGATTGAGCTTTTATTGGTATATCTACCTCATTTTTGACGTTACAAATTTTTGTGTCGCAAGCTCCGTCTGTCGACTTGCGCACGTTTGTTTCCAGATATCAAGAGAGAAGCCGTTGCTTTGTGGATGGCACATTACTTCCAGGGGAGGGAAATCAGGCCTTTCATGTCCAGCCTTGACGTAAGCATTTGACCTATGTGACTTCATCAATGGCTTCAACATGTCATGACCTCTTTAAAGAGCGAGATGTCTCTTTTACTCTGATATATAGAGAGAGCTCTTTTATTCCATTTTGAAGAGTTTTTCATCTGTTACTCTAACTTCTTCACATGGTGAAGCTCTTAGATGATATTCTTGGGAAAATTACATATTTTTGCAATATATTAATACACTGCTATAAAACACTTTCCAAAATACACTGAAAATAAGTTTTGTTTAGTTTTAATAAAGGTGCTGACCACGAATAACATTGGAGCAAATCTACACAGATTCTATTTTTTATTCTTCTGAGTCGATGCCGCAGACATTGGGTTTACCCAGCTGTTCTGGCTAATGAAGAGCAGCATGTCACTCTCACGTCTGTTTGATGTCCGCACGCAACAGCAGCAGGGGCCTTGATCACAGCCAAGCCCTGTATAATCTAAATTAAAACTCACTAATCTTGTTATTATGCTGACCCCTCTGTGAGACACACATCCATTTCGCTGAGATGAAAGGATATTTGAAGAATTAATATTACTATCCATTGATATCAACAAGATTGTTTCATCAAGAAGGTCTTTGTGATATTTATTTATGATAAAAGATCTCAAACTAAAATTGAAAGCATCAGTGGGGATCTGAGATTAACCATGGAGATCGAGTCAGTTTGGAATTTTTGGATGTATTTTTCTTGTTGTGTGGCTAAACCCATGATCTCCTCATAATCTTGTGTTATGTCCGGTATTAGACTTTTCTGAGGACAGATCCTCTGCTGCACAGGGAGAAAGTTGCATTTCCATATGCATGAGATGAGCTGTTGTTATTTTAATGAAGGGCATCCTCCCCCGAGCAAATAAAAAAGACTGAAGTGATGCTAGACATGCCTCTGTGATCAGCTTTAATGGTCTATCTTTGTAAAGAGATGTGGCAGAAAGAAACACATTAGGGTGATGCCTGCGTGTGTGTGCGTGTGTGTGTGTGTGTCTCAGGACTCTCATTTCAATCTTTGCTTTGATCATCCAAGACAAATCTTCTTCTTTTACTTTCGGCTGTTCCCAGTTTAGGGGTCGCCACAGCGAATCATCCTTTTCCACCTAACTCTGTCCTCAGTATCCTCTACTCTTGCACCAACTACCTTCATGTCCTCTTTCAGCACATCCATATATCTTGTCTTTGGTCTTCCTCTTGACCTCTTGCCTGGCATCTCCATCTCCAGCATCCTTCTTCCAATATAACCACTATCTCTCCTCTGCACATGTCCAAACCATCTCAACCTGGCCTCTCTGACCTTCTCTCCAAAACAACCAACCTGAGCTGTCCCTCTGATGTGCTCGTTCCTAATCTTGTCCATCCTAGTCACTCCTAAACTGAACCTCAACATCCTCATCTCTGCTACTTCCAGTCCTGCCTCTTGTCTCTTCTTTACTGCCACAGTCTCCAACCCATACATCATAGCTGCTCTCACTACTGTTCTGTACACCTTTCCTTTGACTCTTGCTGACACTCTTCTGTCACACAACACCCCTGACACTTTTCTCCACCCACTCCAACCTGCCTGCACTCGTCTCTTCACCTCTTTTCCACCCTCCCCGTCACACTGGACTGTTGACCCCATATACCTAAACTCCTGCACCTTCTTGACCTCAGCCCCCTGTAACCTCACTGTTCTATTTCCCTCCCTCTCGTTCAAACACATGTATTCTGTCTTGCTGCGACTGACTTTCATTCCTCTTCTTTCTAGAGCTGACCTCCAACTTTCCAGGTTTTCCTCCACCTGCTCTCTGCTCTCACTACAAATTACAATGTCATCTGCAAACATCATTGTCCACGGCGATTCCTGTCTGACCTCATCTGTCAACCTGTCCATCACCATAGCAAATAAGAAGGGACTCAAAGCTGATCCTTGATGTAGCCCCACCTCCACTTTGAACTCCTTTGTCTGACCTACAGCACATCTCACTGCTGTCTTACTTCTCTCATACATATCCTGAACTACTCTGGCGTACTTCTCTGCCACTCCTGACCTCCTCATACAGGACCATAGCTCTTCTCTTGGCACCCTGTCATACGCTTTTTCTAAATGCACAAAGACGCAGTGAAGCTCTTTCTGACCATCTCTGTACTTCTCCATTAACAATCTCAGAGCAAAAAGTGCATCAGTAGTGCTCTTCCTGGGCATGAAGCCATACTGCTGTTCACAAATATCCACTTCCCTTCTTAACCTAGCTTCCACTACTCTTTCCAAAGTTTCATTGTGTGGCTCATCAACTTTATGCCTCTGTAGTTGTTACAACTCTGCACATCACCCTTGTTCTTAAAGATTGGTACTAGGACACTTCTCCTCCATTCCTCAGGCATCTTCTCACTCTCTAAAATCCTGTTGAATAACCTAGACAGGAACTCCACTGCTGTCTCTCCTAGACACTTCCACACCTCCACTGGTATGTCATCTGGACCAGCAGCCTTTCCACTCTTCATTCTCCCCAGAGCCTTCCTCACCTCATCCTTTCTAATCTTTTCAACTTCCTGCTCTACAATATTCACATCTTCCTCCCTTCTTTCCCTTTCATTCTCCTCATTCATCAACTCCTCAAAATACTCCTTCCATCTTCTCAGCACTCTCCTCACTTGTTAGCACCTTTCCATCTCTATCTTTAATCACCCTTATCTGTTGCACATCCTTCCCATCTCTGTCTCTCTGTCTGGCTAATCTATACAATTCATTCTCGTCTTCCCTCGTGTCTAACCTGGCATACAACTCATCATATGCTTTCTGTTTGGCCTTTGCCACCTCTCTCTTCACTCTGTGCTGCGATTCCTTGTAGTCCTGTCTACTTTCTTCAGTCCTTTCAATGTCCCACTTCTTTTAGCTAGCCTCTTCCTCTGGATGATGTCCTGTACTTCCTCATTCCACCACCATGTTTCCTTATCTTCTTTCCTCCTTCCAGCTGACACACCTAGCACCATTCTCCCTGTCTCCCTGATCCACTCTGCTGTAGTTTCCCAGTCATCTGGAAGCTCTTCCTGACCACCCAAAGCCTGTCTCAGCTTCTGTCTGAATTCTTCACAATCTTCTTCCTTTTTCAACTTCCACCCCTTGGGCTTCTTTTCAATCTTTCCTCTTCTCTTCTTCCTGACCACCAGAAACATCCTACACATCACCATCCGATGCTGTCTGGCTACACTCTCCTACCACTACTTTACAGTCTCTGATCTCTCTCAGATTGGCTCGTCTACATAGGATGTAGTCTACCTGCGTACTCCTACCTCCACTCTTGTAGGTAACTCTCTGTTCCTCCCTCTTCTGGAAATAAGTATTAACTACAGCCATTTCCATCCTCTTGGCAAAGTCCACCACCATCTGTCCTTCTAGGTTCCTTTCCTTAACACCGAACCTGCCCATCACCTCCTCATCACCTCTGTTGCCCTCGCCAACATGCCCGTTGAAATCTGCCCCCACTACTACTCTCTCCCCTCTGGGAACACTCTCAATCACCTCATCTAACTCACTCCACCATCTCTCCTTCTCTTCCAACTTACAGCCTACTTGTGGAGCATAACCACTCACTACATTCAACATCACCCTTCAATTTCTAACTTCAAACTGATCACCCTGTCTGACACTCTTTTCACCTCTAAAACATTCCTCCCAAACTCCTCCTTCAGGATCACTCCTACCCCATTTCTCTTCCTATCCACACCATAGTAAAACAGTTTGTATCCCCCTCCAATACTACGCGCTTTGCTACCCTTCCACCTGGTCTCCTGCACGCACAGAATATCTGCCTTCCTTCTCTCCATCATGTCCGCCAGCTCCCTACCCTTCCCTGTCATTGTACCAACGTTAAGAGTCCCTATTCTCAGATCTATACTCCTGCCATTCCTCTTCTCTTTCTGCCGACGAATCCTTCTCCCTCCTCTCCTTCTTCGACAAACAGTAGTCCAATTTCCACCGGCACCCTGTAAGTCAACAGCACCGGAGGCGGTCGTTGTTAACCCGGGCCTCGACCGATCCGGTATGGAAATCGATTTGGTGACTCGCATATTTGGTGTTGGCATATTTTACGCCGGATGCCCTTCCTGACGCAACCCTCTCTATTTATCCGGGCTTGGGACCGGCACAGAAGTCACTGGCTTGCAACCCCTGTGGCTAGATTCAGAAAACCGGCAAACACGAACCAAAAAAGCTTCACAATTAAACATTTCAGAGGCCTTTAGATGAGACTGCCAGAGTTACATGGTGATCACATGACATTTCTAGGTGGAGTTCAAGACCTAGAGTTATGCAACATTTTACCAGGAATTTCAAAATAACTGACTTCTTGTCGGTTTTTTCATTCCAAATGAAAGTGTTCAAACATGTCCTTCAAACACACTTTGAAATGGCAGTATTAAACAACAGAAACTGGTTTATTCCATGTTGCCACTAGGTGGCACTACTCCTGACACTGTAGGTTACTATAAGGATTTGTTCAGACCGGGACTCTTAACATGCATGCCAAGTTTGAGACCAATCTGACATTGCGTGGCTGAGTTATTTACCACTTCCTGTTTATGGCAAAATGTAAACTTTCAACGGCTGCCGTGTGCACATTGTTTAACAAAGTCAAATAAGCTTCTGTAATTCTGTAAAAGCTTCTGTAAATCTCATATGCCATAAGATAAGATTAATTGATTCTGGAGATGGACAGATACAATCTGTTGGAGGAGTTTGTATGAGTATGAGACGAGCAAAATTTACAATTTTTGAAAAAAAAGTTATATAAATAAAATTCCTGTAAATTTTGCAATCACTATCCAGTCTTATCGAAGTCTTGGTTCACTACACATTTGTGCCGAGTTTCATTACCTGAAAAAAACTGTTAGGTGGCGCTAAACAGTTATTTTACCACACCCACTTTTCAAACTGCTTTCAGACCAAAAAATGTTCACCAGTGCTGACCATGTGTGTCGAGTGCCCCCATGGTGCTAGCTGAAGAATGATTAAAAAAAAGCTGAATTTTAACAATTACTTCCTCAGAAATAACGTTGCTTACACAAAAAGTTAATGTTTTTCGAAAGTTATCTTTTAAATGAACAGACTTCACTGGGTTTTATTTTCGTGTGGCTCACGATAGCAAAATTTTCCCCTGAAACAAACTAGGCGGGACCATGTGATTGACAGTGCTGAGCTCCCCGCTGTTATCACGTCGTGAGAAAGAACATTTACGCTGCCAACGATCAGACAAGGCATTCTCAAATTCTTGTTATAATTACTAAATAAATAGCTGCGTGTGAGAGGGGCATGTGTACCTTTTAACGGGGAGCTCCGCGGTAGCCTCACATTGGTTTGTAGGCACTAGGCGGTGTCATGATGTCCACATTTTTTACAATCTATTCTCAAGCTCCAATAATAACGCACAGCAAAAAAGAGTTAAACAGTAAAAAGGTGTTTCTTGACAATTTAGCACTCTTTTTCGTAATGGTGCGTGATGGACACTAATGGTTGGTAGTGTTTCAAAATGAATACATATCATGCTCAGGGCTCTAGACTAACTTTTTGCACTGGTGAGCCTAACTTTTTTTCTTAGGTGCACTAGCACAAAAGTTAGGTGCACCCACATTTTCAACCGCATCACATTTAACACCACAGTTTCACAAGTTCACTTTGTTATTTATTTATTTTTATTTTTAAATCACTGTCCATATAGGCAATATTGACTTGTAAATGATTAACCAACAACCTAGTCTTTATAAAGTTCTTTATTTGAAGCACAATTCTACAAGAAAGGTAACTTAAACTGAAAAAATGGTGGTGCTTAAAGTGTTTTACTGAGCTTAAATTTAAACTTAAAAATCTCAAGATAAATAAACTTTAAAGAAAATCTAATTTAACCTCTTAAGCTCGACAGTCCCCGGTACCAGGGACTTGCCCCCTTGTGCGTTAGATTTTCGCTCATAGCTCACTAACCCTGAGAATAACCCACACATATTAAATACTGTTGTGTTCAGCGGAAACTCCTCTAAAAACGTATCTAATTCAATTTCATATTCGTGAACCACAGCTCGAACGCCATGCAAATAAACAACAACATAGCCGGATTATAATTCATGACCACGTTTTTGTTTATGTGCGATATGTATCCACAATATAAACGGAAACACCAAAACCATGACATTAAATGAAGGCTAACAACCAGCTGAATCCAGCGATATGCAACTCATTTACATTGAATGAAGTATTTCAGAGCAGGGAGCGAAAGTTCCACGAAAAAACGCCAGCGAAAACCAAACAGGCATGTAAATCTTGTCTTACCTTTGCCGTTTTTTCAACAAAAAGTTATTTCCATAGCGATAAAAGTCCGTTTGTTGTTATGTCCGGTCGATAGCTTCGCGGAAACTCCATTTTGGATTTTTTCTGTTGCTCCGTGCTCTCACAACGTCACAAATATGGAATGACTCCCCGTGCGTAAGAGGTGGTCTCTCCACGCTGCGCGTCGTGTGATTCGTCGGCGATCTGTCCGTCTCAAAATGGTTGAGCTTATTGGCTTCCTCAGAATCAGAGCTTTCCAGCAATATATAGAGCTCCCGGATTGGACAGATGGTCGGGGGGTAGGGACACGCAGAAGCTCGACGTCGAAAGCGTTTGTGAATGAAAGGTTCGCAAAAGCGCAGCAAGATGGAGTAAATGAGCTTCTACCCCCCTTTTACAGCGTTTCTTTAGGAGTTTTTTTTTGCTGAAATCATGTCCGTAAGCAAGAAAAGAAGACTATGAACGTAGCTGAAGCTTTGGACAAGATTTTTTCCATTTTTCAATTATTGTGCCAAATTGTGCCAAACTGTGCCAACATGGATTACGCCTGAACTTTGTTCAATCAAAACCTTTACAGAATATTAGTTTCTTGTGGTATGAACACCAAACTTGCTATAGATGTCCTTCACATGTAGTGGTTACAATTGATTGTGTTTATTTGCTTCGTTATAAGTAAAATAAGGAGATATTGGAGGAAACATGTGTTTTTTTTTAGGCAGAGTTAATTTTTTGGCCATTCCAACATCAATTACTCTTACCCAGTGTTCTTGACTGTCAAATTAACTCATCCACACCACTCCCCAAGAACCTATCTTCATTTTGATACCAAGATTTGCAGTTTAGACCTTGTAAAAGCTGAGAAATGCCTTAAAAAGTAAAAGTAGAGGAATAATTGGAAAGTATAGGCCTCAGGGCTTAAGAGGTTAATGGGTTCTGAAAAGAACCAGTGAAGAACCTTTTAATAGTGAGTAGGAACAACCTCCTCAATGAACAACAAAAGGATTTGCATATGCCTGTGTTTTAAAGACCAGCTGTTGCGCTGTCATATCCCATTCCATATGGGATAGTGCCATGATCTCCCCTGCAACTGATCGGTACCTTCTCACACAGAGAGGAAGTGAGGAGAGCAGCACCCAGACCATGTTGGGATGGTCATGCTCATGGAGTACCACAGGAAGCTTACCATTCCCTGTAGATAAGATAGGATTATGAAACTAGTATTTGCTGTTCTAGGGGACCAGATAGTATGCGGTGTTGCTACCTTTGTCCAGAAGGATCTTTCTTTTTGCCATTTCTACCGGCAGGTGAATGAAAGATTCATCGCCGCCGTGAGAACTTAAAGTGTGGACATCTGGCAGACATTAGATGTCTCTACCAAAGACCATGGGTGCCAAAGGGCCATCACACATCTAACTGAATGAGTGGTACCAATATTGGATTTGTTTTAGTTTTTGACTCTCTTGATGATGTGAGTAAGACATAAAAGAGCCGCTCATCCCACATTTTAATAGTGACTTCGTACTTCATCCTCTCTTTTCTCCACATTTTTTGTCAAACAGCTCCCTGAGATCAGCCACCAACAGAAGAACCTGCCCAACATCGTCTTCTTCTTCAGGAGTATTTTGAAACTGAAAGGAAACATTTTCCCAAAGGAAGATGTCATGTTGAAGGATAACTATGGGAATGTTCCTCAAAAGAACCCAATAGACTCCAGCTAAAGTATCAACGAAAGCACTTTTGAATTCCATACATACTCTCTCCATTTACAGTATGAATGCAGTTTAGTAAAGTTTATTTATTTCAGTAATTCCACTCAAAAAGCGACGCTTGAATAAAGCAAACTCTAAATCAAATAATCCTCTAGGGATATAAAGAGAGGCTGTAAATTGAAGAGATCACAGGTTCACAGCTTTATTCTGAAAACCTTTACGAGGCAAGTAAATAAAATGTGTTTTGCTGTATCATCCTCTTTTCAACAAATTAAATGCGACCTAGTGGAACATCCCATCTTCAAATACTGCCTGTTCCTCGGGTGAGGATGTGGAGCAGAACATACAGAAGGATGTGAGAGTGATTCTTTCACTAAATTCATGAGATGATAGATCTTTTTCAAGGCTAAGTGGTAAAGCTTTCTAAACTTCTTTAGCACTCTATAAAGTACCGAAGTTGTTTCAAAGGAGAGCCTTTAAAAATCTTTAAGATAAAAGCTTCATGGAATACAAGGAAAATTAAAACCGCAAGCACCTTAAGCGCCATCACCCCTCAGGCAACAAACACATATTAGGCCATTTGAGCGGAAAAGTTGAAATGCTCCGTTGAATGGCCACCATTACACTGGACAACTACAGTCAGTGATGTATTTATGATACTTATTTAAATCCTGTCATACAGTTCTGTTGGTGTCCTGTGGTACACTGCCCTTTTCCACTGTCCTTAAATTAAATATTTAATCTGGGTCCAGTCTGTTGTCATAGTGGATTTGTATTTTTCCATCAACCTCCCTCCATCGGTTGGAGGCCCATATTATGATTACTTGGATTTCTTACAAACTGCTCCTTATAAGGGAATCACTGGTAGTGTAAAAGATTTCAGACAACATAGCTTTTAAAAACTCAGCTTTCATTTAGTCTTTGAAGGCCACCAGGTTTCTCAAATACACCTATCAAACTGGTGACATTATACAGTATATGTTACCATTTTAGTTGTAACATCTGTATGTAACATGTCAACCCATTTCTACCTTATTGATAATTTTCACATTTTTCAGCATTCAAGCTCTAGTGGAACAGATCGATTTATGATCTCTCTTGCAGCATTAAATTGCTCCACTGACACATGTTCAGCTCCCCCCTGACCTTTAGCGCTGCACTTACGACCCAGATGAAGTGTGAAATTTAATGACCTTTGAGATTAGACTTTTATGGCATCCAGCAGATTTGTTCCCATGCCTTAAATATGTGCGCTGTAAAAGTCTAGAGCTCAAAGTGACAATTCACCTGGATATGAGCACTTGCTACTCTGCTTTATCTTCGTTCATACCCCCTCAGCTTGTTTTCTTTAAACTTTATTCTGCTAAAATAATGAAGGGGGAAAAAGCATTTAATGCTCTCTCTTCTAAAACGTTTTCTTCTAAATGCTCTCTCTTCTAAAAGCTTTCCTGTGGCTCAGTTGGTAGAGCATTGTGCTAACAACAAAAAGGTTGTGGGTTCAAATCCCAGGGAAAGCAAGAACTGACAGAAAAAATATGTTCATTCAAATGTAAGTCGCTTTATATGTAAATGTAAACGTTCAAAAGATAAGTGAGGAACCTACATAAGTTCTCCTTCTGATAGAAACCTGGGGTCTGTAGACCATTGTATTTCTTATAATCAATAAGCTGTGTGGTAACGGAAGAATAGCACAAATCAACTGAGTCCGGAAATCAAAGAAATACATTGTGCTGCCACTCAGTGAGCCATCACAGCCAAAATCATTGGTAACTACTTAGGAGAGGCTACATCAAAAAGTATCCAGTGGCAAAAAGGGACATAGCAGATTGTAAATTCTCCATGAGTGGTCACCAACAGGGAATAAAAAGACAAGATGAAGATAAACCCTTCAGAGCAATCTATGGCTGCCCCCCTGCCAGGTTCTGGTGGGAGGGAGGAGCTCAAATAGCAACGTGAAAATGCACAATGTATCCCTAAGAAATGGCTCAGGTTGCATCACACCCCTCTCACCTGTTACCACCACTCATCACTCATCAGTTTTAAGTACCTGGCCAAGGTATCTGGCATCATCCAATCCACAGTTTTACAATGTTTGTCACTGGGGTTCCTATCCCAGTGTTACAAGATGTCACAAGATTATGATCTAATTCAAAGGAGGCAAGGAACACCACACACTGGGTATGCAAGACAGATGGCCACAGCTCAAGGCCCAGCCCTGTCCAGGTCTGCCTGAAATTGCAAGAAACGTGAATCCCACGGTGGCACAGTGGAAACCTTAAACATAAACCCAGGCGTTGACATCAACCTGAAATGCACATTATAAGGCCTGAATTCCAGGCAGCAATTTTCAATAAAAAAGAGCCTGAAGATTGCCGCTGTGGAGTAAACCAGTTCTGAAGCAGTAGATATGTGAATGAACACAACTGGAATTTATACCAAGAAGGAGTGTAGTGTTTTAATTTATATGGCACAATGAAAGTGTTTTCATTGGTTTGTTGTAAAGTGCCAAAGATGTTTGCATAAGTTCCTATAGTTATTCAACATCAAAGGGAACTGCTGAATAAGGTAATTTCTGTAAACTTGGTGCAATATTTATTTGATGCATCTCTGGTCCACACAACTATTTATTGAATTGATAAGCAATGAATTGTATTAAGCGTGGGCGACACGGTAGCACTGTGGCCTTCCAGTTAGAAGGTTGCCGGTTCGAGGCTCGCCGGTGACCTTCAGGGAAGGAGTTTGCATGTTCTCTCCGTGCTTTCGTGGGTTTCCTCCAGGTACTCTGGTTTCCCCCACAATCTCAAAAATATGAGGTTAGGTTAATTGATTAATCTAAATTCCCCTTAAGTGTGAATGTCTGAGTTAAGTTGGCTGATTACTTTATCTGTAAATATTAGCAATAATCTTTTTATTTTTTATACTTTGCACTTGCTGCTTCTTTGCATTACTGATTAGACATAAACTGCATTTCGTTGCCTTGTACTTGTACTTGTGTAATGACAATAAAGTTGAATCTAATCTAATCTAATCTAAGTTGTGTGTTTCCCTGTGATGGACTAGCAACATGTCCAGGATGTACCCCAGCCTCTCACCCAAAGTGAGCTGGAGAAAACACGAGCAGACTCCCACAACCCCAAACGGGAATAAGTGGGTTATGAAGATGAATTACCGTATTTTTCGCTGTATAAGACGCACCCAATTTTAAATGAGGAAGATCTAGAAAAAAAAAATTCTGAACCAAATACTGTAGTAAAATATTTTATATCAACTGTGTAAAAGTTAACAGCAGTTTAAGAACAATTATATGTCAAACTTGTAACATGAACAGTCAGTAAACAGTGAAAGAAACAAAAAAAACATTAATGTTTCATACCTGCTCCTTACGATCTGCACTAAGGTAGGATCGACGAGCAGAGATGGGCGATGACGTCAGCGCGCACCGACGGCTCCGGAGTTGTTAGGCTCGTAAGGAATGAGGACCCAGATGCAAGGAGAAATGTCACAACAAAACAGATATTTATTGTCCAGAGTAGTATAAGGAAAAATAAGCTACAGGCCAGGCTAGCCGGAAAAACAAACTGAAATATACTGGAGTAATAAAACTGTTCAAAATCAAAATGGAAAAACTGAAGCTCAGGGGGAACGTGGCAAGACCCCTCTGCGTCCGTACAACCACCGACCTTGGAGAGAGTAGTAAGGGGAATCCAAAAGGGAAGTCCGCAATCCCCAACAGGACTAGACAGGATTGGAGGTGTAAGGATGACTGAAACCAGAGAGACAGGTAAGAAGCCGCCCGCTATGTACTGAGTATAGAGAGTAATAATCCGACAAAGTGGTTAGAGAGAAGCGCCTCTAAATAGGCAGGTTAATTAGAGTCCATTAGCGGCAGGCGATCCCTAATGAGGCAGCTGAAAGAAATAATGAGTCACACTTAGGAAAAGAAAAGAATAACTAAACAAAGAGACTAACAGGAGTGTGATGGGAATTTTCCTATATAATACTACCATCTAGTGGTCATTTAGAGAAATGTAATTTGAGAAACTTTTAAGAGCACACGTCATACTTCAGTCCCGCCCTTCTTCCAGAGCGCTTGTCTTACTTTGAGAGGCTCTTCCAATGCGGATAACACGTGTGTTGGAAATACGTTGAGACTGCTAAATCTTTACAATAAATAGCCGCATTTGCTGTGTTCTTTCTCAAACGGTCTCCAGTGTTTATTATCAATTGAGAAGGTATATTTTTACCATAACAGGAGCTAGGCTGAAGCCGCGGCCTCTCTTACACCTCTCCTACGGCCGTGTCCGCATAAGACGCACCAACTTTTCTCCCTCAGTTTTGGGGAAGAAAAAGTGCGTCTTATACAGTGAAAAATACGGTAATGAATGAATCGTTTAACATGAGCGGCAAGCCACACAAGTGCCAAGTCAGAACCAACTTTTACAAAAAATTTAACTATGATTTCTGACCGTGTGCAGAGTTGTTTTGCTGACTGGTAGAGATGTTTATAAGATACTGCTAACTTAGCCTCGTTTCTCACTTGTACTTTCTTTTTGAACCACACCAGAGTTAATTTTTTTGTACTGGTACGGGCAGGTAATGAAGCTGCAATCAAACTGAAATGCGCACCAAAACCAAAAAAACCCCAAAACAACGTACAGAGACCTGCTCAGTAAGATGGTCTCAGTATTCATCTTCTTGAAACTCTAAAGCAGTTTGTAGTGAGAACATGATCTCAATGGATCTGAACTACAGCCAGAAGTAGTTTTTTACTTTCGCAGTAACTGCATTCAGCTGCAAAATGGGATGATGTGACGTGAGCACATGCATCAAGCTACTCATATCCGGCTGCTTTTTGTAAAAACAAGACACACATAAAAACCATTGCATATAACATAGAGGAAGTGTCAGTGCTGTCCCCCATTGGTTTCTGGCAAAGTGAAATGAGGCTCAAAGTGGGTGTCGACAGCCATTGCCTTTGTGAAACTGTGTCACTTCCCGGTAATCGAAAAGGGGCAAAAAATGCACAAAAGCCGTACATGGGCGTATAAACCACACAACAGTCTAAAACCACACAAAAAATTAAACAATCAACAGTAAAAAGTTAATCAGAGGAAATAAGCTGAAATAAACAACACCAGAGGATGATGCGTGACAAGACAAGCTGAAAAAACTGTCAGTCATCTGCACCTCTATAAAGCACGCCCTCAATTATGCATAACTTTAGTGCGTAATAAATCTCAAACCAACAAATAAACAAAAAACACCTCCCCTCAGAGTGTTCATGTAGGTCAAATCTAGAGATCTACATCAACAAAACTAGTGGAGCCAAGGGTGAAAATAAGTTGGCAATTTTAACACTGGAGTGAATGTGAACCTCCTCACTTCTGGAGCCAGTCTCAAGTGGCCGGTCGAGGAACTGCAGTTCAGTCACTTTCTATTAAGCTTAACAAGAGAGAAAGCAGGAGATTGTCCCCTGATAAAAACACAACTGTCGGTTAAAACTGAACCTGTTTGCTAGACGTAACTGTTAAATGAGAATATTTGACGGTAGATCATGAACAAACTTTGAGTTATAAGTTATTCATAGAAATGTGGTCCGATATTCATATTAGAGCACAATTCTCAAAGCCCCACAAGACTGTTGCTGATCTCCAGTCTGTAGGTTTATTACCGGTGGTGAAAGCTCATTCTAGCCAATCAAAAGCAGTTGATGAAATACATTCAATACATTCAGCCAATGACTGATTTTCTGGTTTATTCAACTGGTGTGCACTACATGTGGTGTGACCTAAACCATTATCAAATGCTACAGTGTATCAGTTTGATGTCACCCTAAAGGCCTATAAACATCGGCCAGGAGCTTCACGCGACAACGTAATGCAATCTGAAACCATGGGCGACAATGGGACATCACACATCGGACCGAACCACTGAAAGCTGTCTCTTTTGATGACGTAAGTAGGAAAGCTCACATAGCGCTCAATAGCGCTCCAAAAAATTCTCTCTTTTCTCCACATTTTTGTCAAACAGCTCCCTGTGATCAGCTACCAACAATATAAACCACTTGCCATGATTTTTTTTTATCTGTTCTTTGATTTCTTCTTTCCTGTTCACTGAGGCATCAGTGTGGCTCAGTGGATAGCACTGTGCCGGTTCGAGGTTTGCAGGTTACCTTCCTGGAAGGAGTTTGCATGTTCTCCCCGTGCTTGTGTAAGTTTCCTCTGGTTACTCAAGTTTCCCCCACAATCCCAAAACATATAATAATAATCGAAATAATCTAAAATCCCCTTATGTGTGAGTAATTGCTGCCCTGCAATGGACATGCGACCTGTCCAGGGTGTACCCCTGCCTCTCGCCTAATGTGCACCAGCAGACCCCCATGACCCCGAAAGGGTACAAACGGGTTGGAAAATGAATGAATGAATAACTTCACTGGGATGGGTGACATTTTTTGGCACGGTTTTGTGTGATGATCTGCATTTTCCTAAGCTGCATTTTGTCCCAATATCAAATTCTCTTGACTTCCTGTTAAAAGTGATTAAGCGTGTTGGAAAATGAATGAAAAAAGTTGACAGCTTCTTGAAGATTGTCTTACCAAGTTTGTCCTAGAGCTAAACTGTACTGTTGTGTCCTGCCAGAAGATGCCGCTGTTGTCCTGTGTTGTAGTTCCAGTTCTGCGTGAAGCATTCTTTTTTTTTGCCTTAATGTACCTTTTCTTTAAAAAGAAAGAGAGCACACTTCCCAGAGTGTTTGTTTTATTAGTTCTGATTAGAGCTCAGAGGAAGACTTCGAGTGAAGCTGGGGGAAACATTTACACGGATGAACACATGTTATATTCAAGGTTCATTCGTGGCAGTGTGGTTTTGTAAAAGTAGAAAGGTTCTCCCCTTGGAAATTAACGTGAGACCAGGCCATATTGAATAAAAAAGGGGGAGTACTCCTGCTTAGCGATAGATACTCAGAAAAGGTTGAGAGCAGGGTTTGCAAGAGGGGATTGAAAAGCTAAACTGGAGGAGTGCCAGCCCAGAGCAGCAAGAAGTCAATTCCCCCCAGGTGGGAAAAGAGAAAACAGAGAAGGCGTGTTGCATGGAAATACTAGTGGAAGATAGGGGAAATTAGAAATGGGATGGACCAGATTGTTGCGAGGTCGGGTAAGGAATAAAAATGTTCTGTTTCCTAAGCCATGTCCACACGTAACCGTACAGAAAAAAACGTATGCTCATGGTGCACACTGTGAAGAAACCTAACGAGGGAGTTCAGGAAGTAACAAGAGGGAACAACAAAAGACAAGGTGCTGATGGAAGTTGTTGTTTATATAGGGATTCTTGGTCATGGTGGTCGAATAATGAGGTGATGGGTTGCAGTGGTCTTGATGAGAGTTCTGAGCAGAGATGCAGGCTCTAACAGAATTTTGAGTGTTAGAAACACTGAAATAGAAGCTGTCTGAGGGCTTTGTTCCACGGGTTAAACGAGGAGAGGAAAATGGGTGAATAGAATGTTTTGAGTCAACTGAGGAGGTTCTGGAGCAAGAAAAGCTGTATTCAAGTTGGAATGAAAAAGGATGACTCGTAGAGATTCTGCAGATGGGTTTTGGTTGTAGCCAAGCTTTGGACTTGTAGGAAGTTCCTTTTCCAAGGTTGGTTTGATCCTGTTGTGGAAGCATGGTGCCGCTTTAGCCGCTGCCTCTTCTTATATATTGGTGGAGCGTGTTGTTTTGCTGATGGATTGTCTGATGAGGAAGTCACCGGATAGACAGAAGTGGATCTCTCAGTGGCTCACTTGAGGAGGCTGAAGAGGTGCTGGATTTTGGTGGCAGTGATGAAGATTGGATTGGTTGGAAACACTTATTTAAGGACCAATGCTGAGCTATTGAGCTGGAGCCCTGGAAGAGTCCTGATCTGTAGATACTGATAAGAATTTTGTAGTTTCGAGGTCGAGAAACAAGTTGGCAGTTACAATCTAGAGTTAAACCAGTTGAGTTAATCGTAAGCATAATGTCATTGATTAGATTCTAATATGTCATTGATAAACCTAAACCACAGCAGAACAATCTACCCCTGAACAAAAAAACTAAATAGTGAAAAGCAAATGATTGGGTAATCTTGTTAAAGTTGTTTTCAGCAGGATCCCGGAAAACTAACCTTGATCTTTGCTTCCAAAGGACAAAAGCTTTACGAGTTAAATGTCTGTAATTGGTAAACAAATCACAAAGTATGGGAAATTGCACATCTGTATGGAATCACACTCTTTATTTCTCAATAAAGGTACTGCTCTCCATTCATAATAATCCTTATTCATTATAATGCGGTGGTCTACTTCACATTTCGTTACGTCTTCCTGTTGAAATAGCCCATTTCCAGTGAAACTAAAAACCCTTTCTGTTAAAATAAACAGAGTTTTCATATGTACTAACATAAATACATAAGTTGTGGTAGAAGTCATGGATGATTTATTTAATTTATTGCCAGTTAGTGTTTTACAGCAGAATCATTTGACTGGATTTGCTGGAATGTCCTTACTTCACTTAAGTGAGTTCCCCATTGCAGCTCCAGAAGATCTGCTTAGAGCAGTCTGTTTATACAAGAGGTTTAAGCAGAAATCAGTGAAGGAGAGAGCGATCTGAGCCTTGGTGACACATGAGGAGCCTCAGAGGTGCAGAACGGTGGTACTCAAGCAAATAACGCTCTTCCACAGGGATGATGAAGGAAGGTGAAGTACTGAGAAAAATGTAGGTGAACCCGACTTAGTAGATGAGAGAGAGCCTTTCCCATGTTTACTAAACTCTTTTTGGTTTGTTTTATTCATACTAAATAAGAGAAAAACACAGAAAACTCAAGCTTTGATTTAAATATTTGCTAGAAGAGGTGTACTAACTATTTACATTTGTACAGTTAAATTTCTTGAATAAAATTTTCTTGCTTTTCCTTAAAAAAATTATATTTTACATTCCTAATGTCACTTTGGTGAGCAACACTTTCAGTATAAGGGTGTTTTCTTGCTGCATGATTCTTGGGGCAGCATTAGGTTGCTGATGTATTCACTCTGCACAATAGATTGGTGACCAGGATTTGAAAAACTAAATGTCTTCTGGAAAGACAACTTTCTTCCAAATGCTTGCGAGAAGTGACTTAAAAAATACAGTGAGGCCACGTGTGCAAGATCAAAGTGCAATACAGGGAGTAAAAATAGTTACTTTTTTCATTTCTTTGGTCCAAATAGACCAAGTAGAAGCTCTTTTTTGTCAACTCCGGCCATTGTTGATATTGCTGTCAAAACTTTGGTAACTTCTCCTCAACTACCACCTTTTTATGCACATTTTGGAATGTCACATAAAAAAAACCCTGGGTGAAAATGCCAAGATGTAATGTATTGAAAAAAAAATTGCATTTACCAAGTAAATACCATTGCAATCGCATTGTGTTTTTCTGTCAGAACAATGGAGGGGCATTAATGGACCAACCGACGGAATGATTGCATTGCATAGCATTGTATGTATCATCACCTCCCAGAATTGTCTTGACCAGCTGCATTTCCAAAGAGCTTTCTCCCACCTCCAAAAGCAAGATGACATAACTGTACATATAACTTGTTCCTTTATTCATTCATCTTTCAACCCGCTTATTCCCTTTCGAGGTCACAGGGGTCTGCTGGTGATCTCCAATGAAGTGATTTCCAACGCACATCGGGCGAGAGGCAGGGGGTACACCCTGGACAGGTCGCTAGTCCATCACAGGGCAACACACACACTCACTTCTTTGGGGACTTTAGGTTATCCAATTTAACCTGACACGTGTTTTTGGGATTGTGAGGGAAACCGGAGCAAGCCGCAAGCATGAGGAGAACATGCAGGCCTCAGGAAGGTCACCGGGAAACCAACAACCTTCTAAATGGAAGGCCACAGTGCTACTCACTGCGCCACGATTGAATTGCAGACAGCAACGGATATTTAGCATCGCAAATGTGCCTAACCTGTCGGTGACTCTCTGATTACATCTTTAATCGTTCACATTGACTCAAAATCAGTTTTATAGTTGTGCTCTCTGAATTCTGCATTATTAGAGCCATGAGCTCACTTAGTGTTTTCAAACCAATGTTCCATGACAGGATGCACGTACCCTCTCCACTTAAATAAGTTGAGTGACCAAACTTAAACCAGGAAAACTCTTGTTCAAATGTTGGGTGCTTAATTAATTGCTTATTTAATTATTTATTTAGATTTGGTTATGATGAACTCTTTAACCTAATTTCACTAGAAATAAGGCATAAAAAATTAGGTTAAATATTTCACAATGTTAATATTGAAAAATGCAGGGAAATAGGTGTGGTCACCTATGAATTACTGGTGCACTGTTTACATTTAAATGAGTGTCATGAGTGTGCAAATCTGTTCATGATCCTCACCTGTCACCACTCACCTTGTTTACCAATCACCGCCATTGAACCTGGTATAAAAGACCACAACTCACCAAAGCCATTATCAATGTTTCTCCCAAGGTACCGTATTTTTCGCCGTATAAGACACACCTGCATATAAGAGGCATCCAATTTTAAATGAGGAAGATCTAGAAAAAAAAGATTCTGAACCAAATACTGTAGTAAAATATTTTATATCAACTGTGTAAAAGTTAACAGCAGTTTAAGAACAATTATATGCCAAACATGTAACATGAACAGTCAGTAAAGTCAGTAAACAGTAAAAGCAACAAAAAAAGCTGTAAGGTACTAAGTGATATAACATTTAAAATACAACCGATTGGAGCATTTAAAGGGGGCTTAATGGGAAATGAAAGCTGAGTAAAGTTTTTTTTTTTTTATAAATGTCAACGTATCTCATATCTTCCCCAAGTGCAATATATGTAGCATACAAGTGAAATACAGATACATCTCTGTATATTTTTGTTCTCATGGTGCAATATAATACTAATCCCATAAGTGCAATGTACAAATGTGTAAAATAACCTCTATAGCTTAATATATATCTCTTATTTATACTGTTGTACATACATATTTATATCACAGCATATATGTACATATCCATATATATATATGGAAGTGTGTTGGTATGACAATAAAAAGAATCCTTAAAGAGGAACTTGGGAGGCGAGTTCTTTAAAAATATATTGATAATTTCAAGCAATATTTGAGCTCTGAGTTTGAGAGACAGCAATAGGAAGTGGCCCGGCTAGGGGGTTTAGTTGAACATCCAAACCCAGAAAGACGATTACCTGAGCTGATTTGGTCCGAGGGGTTAGGCCGGAAAGCAAGACTGAAGGTGAGAGTGGGTGCCAGAGCTAACCAAGGCTTGAAGCCGGGTGCAAATTGAGTGCGAATGAGTCAATGGTTTGGCTGAACAGGAGAGGTTTCGAGGTCTTTGTGAGGACCAAGCATGGAACGGAAACAGATTCAGGTTAAAATGAGACAGACACCAATATATACTTATTATGTACGATAATGTCATTTCTTTCATTTGTAATGCTGTGTAAGAAATATCTTGGAATGATCAGGTCCAAGTTATTTTCTCCCACACAAAATCGCTAACTGGTACAGTGCCAACAGTGACCAGCTACAGGAAAATTCAACTATGCCTTCTAGTTTGCATAAACACCACCATTTATGTACCTCTGATCATTAAGAAGAAAATTACTTACCGCTAATGTTGCAAAGCCTATGTATACAAGTATAAAAAGTATTTTCTACATAAAATCTTATTAATGTTTAGGTCAAGGGGCAGAGAGTGATGATGCGGTGTTCTAGCGCCATCAATTGTTGCCTGCCACTGCAAGATTACAGTTTTAATCAAAATAATTTATATTACGTTCAAATACCAACAATGTTTGTTCATCGTCCCCATCCCCTCTTTGTCCTCTACTGTTAATCAGCGCAGAAGGACTCAAGGACTCACAGCTGTTGTAAAGCACCCATGAGGGACGTCTGTCTCACACCTGAGGTTATTGCTTGGCAAAATATCCAAGGTTCAACTGCAATTTCCCAGTTCTGGCTTCAGCAGACTCGGTCACATTGTGGAGAAGCTCAAAGTGCCTGCTCTGCATTCTGTTTCCTGTCCTCTCACCTGTGATTGGGCTGAAGCTCATAAATCACAGCGAGGGAACATTAAACTCTGCCAGAACGCCAGACGTCATGACTGTGCATAAGACTGGATGAACAGAAAAAAGATTATTGTTTATCGTTGTTAAATTATATTGCACTCGTTCATATGTGATTAGATTCAGTAAGTTCACACATTTCTAATATGTGAAAAAAAGCCATTATAGAATATGTTGAGTCTTTTCATGTTTATGTTTTAGGTGTGGGAGTTTTTTGTGTTGGTTTTCATTGTGATGGTATGTTCGGCAAATAAATATTAATCTGTCATGTTAACGTTCGCCCGTCATTAGAGAGATCCCCCCTGAGATGTTCAAAATTAGATGACAACGGCAAGAATTGTTTGTTAAACTGTTAAATAATTGTTTTCTTTATAGTGTACAGCTATTTTTTGTAATAAAATGTGCATGCAAAAATATAATTGCCATTTAGATCAGTGTGCAATCCTTACGGAAGGTGTATACCTCTTGCTATGCTTGGATCACCAATAAAACTTTAAAATCCTTAAGAAGTCTGTGGCCTTTTGAGAGTTTTTTACTATTTTACATTTTGCTCTAATTATCTTAAAATCTGTTGTTGTGGCAATGCTTGACATAATTTTTTTAGAACAACCCTGGCTTCTTTTATTTTTTATCATTCCAAAAATACAATTTAGAGTATTATTCATTTCCCAACCTGCTTATTTAGGGTCACGGGGGTCTCCAGCGCACATTGGGTAAGTCGCAACATTCACTCACACATTCACACCTTTGGGGAATTTATATTAACCTGCCGCATGTTTTTTGGGATTGTGGGGTAAACCGGAGTACCCAGAGAGAACCTGAGCAAGCACAGGGAGAACATGCAAACTCCTTCCAGGACGGTCACAGGCAAGGTCACCAACAGACAACCTTCTAACTGGAAGGCGACAGTGCTGCCCACTGCGCCACCATGCCGCCTAATTCCTAATACAAAGTGTTTTTACAAAATAAAAATTAATAAATTTGCCAAACAAGGTCAAAACAACCTGAAAATTGCATAAAATTGCAGCCACTGCTTGCCTTGCTGACTCTATGAGAGGTTTGTTTCATGAATGCATTGAGCTCTGTTTATTTTTCTTTTAAAGTGAGAAAATAGCAGAATTGTTGTTTAAAACATACGTCACATTGCTCGTCAACCACTCATTGATAAGCGACTAAACAGTGGTATGCGCATTTGCGATGGCTCCGCTTATCTCTAGCAACTCTCTTTTGGTCTGTACTTTTTGTGCAATTGTGCTTTTTTGTGCCAGAACTTGGAAAACACTGGCCATATCACAGGTCTTGTACTTCCAAGGATTATTCATTCATTTTGCCAGTAGATGGCTCTGAGTGTACCGATTTGGAATTTGCAAAATGAAATTGAAAGGCATTTTTTTTTTAAATCTTAACACTATATCTGAATTCAAATTGTAACTATTTAACAATTGCTGGTTCGCTCCATTTATTCTTAATTTAAAATATTACATTTTTTACCAACTAAAGTGTGTTTTGATTGAGAATTTTTTTGATCGCACCATTGAAACACAGCACAAGAGAAAATGGTCAAAAGAGTTTCTCTGATAAGGAGCCTGACAATAAGCCACAGAACAATGTTAAGCTAAATCAATATAATATTGGGGTAACATGGCAGGTAGCACTGTAACCAAGGTTACTGGTTCAAGGACAATTGTTAGTATCCTTCCTGAGAGGAGTTTACATATTCTTATCATGCTTGCATGTGTTTCCTTAGGGTACTCTGGTTGCATACATCAGACAAGTTAAATTCTCTACATTTTTAAAATCCACTGACCTGGAGTCTTTAACAAAAGAGACTCAGTTCTTTTTTTGCAGAAAGGAGCATTTAAAGCAGTGTTGTTGGATCATGTCATAGACCTAGACAACATCTGATCCTGCAATGGTTTGTTTTTATTCAAGCAAAAAAGAAAACACAATCACTCTGCTTTAAAATGAAGCCATTGGCACAATATATTGTCTCATAATCCATGCTTTTTCAGCAACAATCCTGTCAAAAATCTGATGTAGGGCTTCATATTTGTTTGCCACAGTACTCACAATATGTGATGTGCAATTGTAGGATTGCGTAGGAGCATTTCTGGCCAGCTTTGAACACCCTGCTGATTCAAAACATGATATTCTTTTTGTGGAATTAGAAAAATGTGGCAAACCCAGTGACAGATGGAAAAACAATACTCTTGACTGAAACAAGCATTTAGCACCATGAGACAACACCATGTTCACCCTTTCATCAAAGCAGTACATTAATATGGCACTGTGTGCTTCTGGTTTAAAATTGATCTGCAGGCCTCATTGTCTCGCTCATTCTGCTCTGACTGTAGCTGAGTGTGGGAGCTTTAAGCTGAGAACATCATTGCAGGTTTTGATGCTCATTGAGAAAATAATACCTTTCACAGTAAAATTGCTATTGATGTATGATAGTGTTGTGCGCTCCCTGTTGAGTTATTTACGATAAGATTTCCCACATCATCATGATTGGGCAAATTGTGAGGGTGCCCACTCCCTTGATGAGAAGCAGCCCCACACATGAAAAGTCTTAGGATGCTTTGCTGTTGGCATGACACATACTGATGGTAGCGCTCACCTTTTCTTCTCCGGTCAAGCCTTTCTCCAGATGATCCCAAATAATCAGAAAGGGGCTTCATCTGAGAATATGACTCCATCCCAGTCCTCAGCAGTCCAGTCACCATACTTTTTGTCCCTGTCCCTGATGTTTGTTTCGGAGAGAAGTGACTTCTTTGACTGCCAAAAGTCATCACCTCACTGTGTGTGCAGATGTGCTCACACTGGCCTGCTACCATTCCTGAGCAAGCTCTGCACTGGTGGCACTCCGATCCTGCAGCTGAATCCTCTGCTGGACTTTCTCGGATGCACTGAAACCTTCTTAAAAAGAACTTAACCTCTTTCCTTGAATTTCTTGATGATCCTATAAATTGTTTATGTAGGTGCAAACTTAGTAGCCACAATATCCTTCCTGTGAAGGCATTTTTATGCAAAGCAATAAAGCGATGGCTGCACGTATTTCTTTGCAGGTCACCAAGGTTAAGAACAATGATTTCAAGCATCACCCTCCATATAACATGTCTAATTCAATCAGCCTGACATAATGATCTTCAGCCTTGTGGCTGTCAACATTCTCACCCGAGGTAACAAATGATCACTGAAATGATCTCAGCAGCATTTTTTTTCAGGATTAAGTTAATTTTCATGGCAAAGAAGGACTATGCAATTCATCGGATCATGCTTCACAACAATCTGGAGTATGTGCAAATTGCTATTAGAAAAAGTGTAAGCAGCAACTTTTCCAATTTCCAATATTTATGTAATTCTCAATAGGACTGTATTTTGTTAGCTTCTACAGTTATTGTTTTTCTCGTTTCTAATATTTCCAGGTCTGTGTTTTTCTCTCTCTCTCCAGTGTTAGGTCTCCAGTCACCTAGGATTCTACTGTATCTGTTATGCCAAAGTTATTTTAATAAAGGACCCTCTTTACTGCACATCACCTCATCTACTGTCCACAACAAGTGCCATAATCAGAGACAGTACTTAAATACCTTAATGGCTTGAATACCCGCTTTGAAAATGTCAGTAACACCTGGAAAGGTAACCCTCGAAATGCCATCCCCGATCTGAACTTTCGTTATTCTCTGTGTTTCGTTATTCTTTTAATTGCATCTACCACCCTGAGGTAGTTTGCCAGCTCCTTCCTGGTAAAGGCCAGACTGTGATGTTGTAGAGCTGTCTTGGTTCACACCTCTTTGCAATATTGTATGACAGTTGTACTGGCATGACTCAGAATGGAAAACCTTGGCTGTGGTCATGTTTTTCAAGAGGTGCGACAGGAACGTGTGCTCCAACTACCGGTGGATCATACCGCTCAGCTTCCCCTCGAATGTCTATGAAAGGGCACTGGTCTCAAGAATCTGACCAACAGTCTAACCTTCACTTTAGCTTTATTCAAAAGTGCTCTGTAAACGTGAACTCTAGTTTCCTAAATTTCTTCGGTGTAGTACTACCCAGGTAGACTAATGTGTGAATGCAGATGGTGTCTTAGCTCCAAAATGCTCCAACAGATGATGTCTCAAAACAGTCATCAAGTCATGATTTCCGCAATTCATCAGTTATCAACCATTTCTCCTTTTTTAATATTTTCTCAATCACGTTTTCAATGAATGCATGAAAAGTATTTCACTCACCAGAGGAATCTTTGAAATTAAAAGTTTTGGCACTAGTGGAAAAAACCGTCACAGCTTGCTGGAATTAACAATTTCCATATCCCGACTATCTTGGTTCTCTCACATACCATTTAAGGGAGGCTTTTCCCATCAATGCCAAAAAATTGTGTGGTCTCTCTTCTTCTACTTTCCCTCCAGTAAGATTACACTTCCTGGTTAAATCTCACTAGCGCCTTATTAGCAGCAACCTCTGGCACTGCAACTGAACTAAGTAATGTAAAAACCAAGCAAGTTACACAAAGTTTTAGAGCACTGATTGGAATGGACACCGTCACACCCCACTTTCATGAGAAACACAAATCACTTGGTTCACTGTAGGACACTGCTCTGGGGTGCTTAAAGGCTCCTGGAAAGCATTCAACCATATCCCCCATAATATTAATAGGTTGTGCTTTGAGAGTATGGAGTAAAAAACATGGCAGGAACCTCAGGGTTATATATTTGCTTTTTGCATATGACTGTCTTGTTGGCTCCATCGATGCTGTAGTGGTTTTAAGTCCAGTGTTAAGTGGCAGGAATGAATATCTGAGACCATAGTTTTAGAATGCTGGCTTGATCTCTCCTAGGTGTAGATAAGCTCTTGTCTCAAGCATAGGGGTTGAAGAATGTACTGTGATGAAAGGCAAAGCTACTAATCTTACTGGTCAATGTTTCTATTCTCATCTATGTAAACAAGCTCCAGGTCATGACTAGAAGATCTGAGATACAAGCAGCTGAAACATGTTTTCTCCACATGATAATGGGGAGATTTCATGAGGGATGGTCACTTGGAACAGTAGAGCCACTACTCCACCAGATTAGGGCTAGGAAATTGAGTGGACTAGGGCACCAGTAAATCTGGTTTACTGTTATCGTCAGTGTCCTTACGCTGTACAAACGGAATGTTCACATATCACACAGAGACTTCTGAATATGATTGATAAAGTAGCCATATGTGATCAAGCACAATTAGATCAGTTAGGGTGTCTATATAGGGCGGCGTGGTAACATAGCCTATGTGTTCATCTAAATGAAGTTGTTATGGAGCTTTTGGAAAAAAATGTCGATGGGAAATCCCTCTTCATAAAAAAAATTCTGAATAAATCCTTTTTGCAGATGACTTTGTGTTGGCTCATGGAGCAGGGCATCTTGACTTTCAGAATGAACTGCATAAAGTTTGAAGAAAGGTAGAGCAGAGCAAGGATAATTGCAATCTGCTGTTAAACTGATGGAAGGAGGTGTCTGGCCATCCATTGCACTGGATAATAATGATCCTCCTCTGATTGCGCTTTAACTGTCAGACTTCACAGTAATTGGCTGGAATTGCTGTAAAAGCAGACGAGTGAATAAACAGTGCAGCCAAGCAATTTGTCATCGCTGCTTATTTGGCCTGTGTTCTGTTGAAATGTGCCTTAAGCCCAGAGAGAGAGAGCGAGAGAGCAAGAGATGAGGTGTAGAGGTACAAAAGAAAAGAAGCGGGGAAAACATTAAACTAAAAAAACACATTAAACTAAAAAAATTGGCGGCTCAAAGAGATGACCTGTGACACTTACATTAAAAAGAAATGTGTTTCAATCTTAGTAGAAATTTAAAAATCGTCTTGCAAAAGACCTAAACAATCAAAATACCAACTATGGAAACTCACACCAGAACTCATCATAATGTCATCATTCAGTCCATTAAATATAAAATGTTTGCTTGTCAGTTTAAATATCTTTATAATGTCAGTATAAATACTTATCGGTAATGATAAGCATATCCGAACTGAATTACAATTCCTAAAAAGATCTAATGAAAATACAATAAATTTCTCATTTAATGATAATAAATGTCTTCATTTTGCTAATTGCTAAATTTAAAAGGACATTTGGGGTATGTTCTTTATTTAAAAGATGGAAAACCATGGAGCATTTCACCTGAATATAGAGAACATTTGTCCAGGAATTAAAATATACAGTGCACTGTAAACCCGAAGAAGTTCAGTGAACTTAAAATTTATGAGGAAACTGAGTACATAATAATTTTTAGTTAACAAACTTACAAAATATAAGTTCATCATAACTTAAATAATGTGATTGCAAAGAAATCTCAACTTATTACATATTAGTTGTTTAACTTATACCCTTTTATTTAATAAACTTACATATTTTGATACATTTGAACTTAAAACAATTAATGTATTAACACTAAAATATTATAATTTATATAAACTAATAAAATACAATCTAAAAAGTAAAAATGATTGAGGCTGAATTGTAACTGCAAGTTTATTTTTAGCAGCACAAATCTTAATTTGCATTTGAACAGGATTTTTAAAGTGCTTAATGTACAACTTATTAAGATTCACAGTAATTGTGGGTTAAAATTCACATTGAGAAACAATTAAAACAAAAATGTCATTGTCAGCCTTTTCTTTGGTTGTTCCATCAAACCGTAACCAAAATTCAATCCCAATTATAAAAAAAACAGCTATCTATGGCCATGTTTGCCTCAGTCTCCTCAAATTTAGGGCTACAGGGGACAGATAAATAAAATGCCCTAAAATCTGCAGGGCTTTGTGCAAACACACTTTACTGGTTTTGTAAAACTAAAAAAGCAATAACCAAAATGTACACACAAAATAAAGCAAAGACCCACTGTGAGGTAGTAAACATTGTTGAACAGTTTTGACATTTGTAAACACTAACTCTGCCTAGCATGGCACCAGCGCCCCTCTACATGCTACTCAATCAGTAAAAGATCATTTTTGAGGCGGTTAAGGCACGGTTTCAACGGTTTCCCATCTTCAAGGCCCATCACTTCTTTCCGGATGAATGTAAATGTGTGGACAAGTTTTTTTGGATAGTCTAGATGCATGACGTAAACCAAACCAAACAACAAGACGAATGCATCAGCAAATGTGTTAATTTCACCTAACACAATCTGGTCTTCCACTATAACTGCTGCACTGACCGGACTGAAATGCATTGGGCTACTACTGTTCTCGTTGATAATGGTCAAAACAACGATAGCAGTGTTGCTGATTTCTGGCTCTGGTGACTCCTCAATCTATAAAAGGAAAAAACAGTATTGCATTAAAGAGATGATGCAATGAAAAAGGTTCATGCATACACTGGTTTAGTAAACATTGGAACCCCCATGCTATTTTTGTCATTAAATAGGAGTACATTCAGCCTTGGAACCTTTAAGCTTTTATGTCACATTCTGCAGATACAGTAGGGTCTGGATAGCTTGTGTGGCAAACTTATAACTGATACTAATTAGTGAAGAAAATATTTATCCAACAATAAATACTTACATTCCAAACTCTGAAGAATTGTGGCTCCTCTTCCCGCAAGTATAGTGGAAGCCCGTGCAGGATCAATGTGCGCTTGGTATCAGCATGCAGTTCGTGCTAAACACATTTTTCACAAATGCATTTACAAACTTACAGCAATTTTGGCTCAATTCATGTCTTCTATAGAATTATTTTTATATTGTACAGTTGTGTCCAGAATAACATAAAATCAAGGGGTGTACAATATGACACAGAATCGTGACATGAAGTTATGACAATCTGCAAACCTGAAAGGATGGTTGAATCGTAATACAGTGCATTTTTTATGTTCTGATATTCACAGTTGCTGTAATTTATGAAACTCTCGCACAATTCACTATTCAAAAACATTATCTGATTAGCAGATTGTTCTAGCTTCATATCAAGATTGATTTCTTAATCGTGATATTGCTCATCACTAACTTGGCCATTATTTTATACATCTCACCTGTTGGTCATACAGATTCATCATGGCACGCAGAGTCTCTGAAAACTTGCCAGTTCGTGCTGCTTTCTGTCTGATCAAGTTCAGCAGTCGTGGTGTGTGTATGTCCAGTCCAGAATAAAACTGGTTTCGCAAGTTGATATTTGTGATGCGATGGAACTCTGCACATATCTATAAAATAGTATAATTTGTTAAACACAATTTAAAAATAAATAGAGGAATCAAAAATAAATAAAACATTTTACCTGCGAGTCAATGCAAAGGGCAGGCCATCTATTTAAGAAGTCCCCGATCATTGGGTTTTCCTTAACTATCTCGAGGCGACGAAGTGCAAAAGTCATCTGCATGAGCTTGTCAATCAACAGGAGATTTTTCTCACTTCTCTCGACTTCTTGCATGAGTTGGAGTCTAACATTTTCAAGGGTGGTGGCATCTTCTCCTTTAGGAAAGTTTGGCAAGTAGTTTATCTCTGCACGCCTGGCTTTTTTAACATTTTGATGTGGGTGGTCTTTGTCAGGATGGTTATGGCTTCTTCTGCCTGAATTTACAGCGACTTCTAGGCATCCAGCTCTGGCTAACTTACTACGGAAAGTCCCCATTTTATACTGCAAGGCCCACTTCCATCCATACCATCCACTTTCACTGGCTTTCTCTTTGAGACATGGGTGAGCCGTCACAAGAGCTTCTGCCATGCCTATGTTTTTTTCAGTTGGATATGGTTTATAATTCATGATTGCTGTGGCCATGCTCTCCAGGATACTACTTTTTTGGGATCTAGTTAAAGTGATTGTTCTCCCTGACTGTTCACAAGCAGCATTTCCTTCTTGAAGCAGATGTTCAGCTTCATAAGAGTAGTTAGGCACATTGAAGGTGTCTGGCCAGGTTTTCAGGTGGTTACTAAAGGGCATAGAAGGAATAATTTCAGTGTCAGAGCTCTCAAATGAGACGTTGTCAGCTTCAGATCTGACCACTTGGAGTGTCCCTTTTTCAGGTAAATCTTCAATATCAACCAGACAACACAGTTGCCCGTCAAAATCTGGATCTTCATAGTGGATAGAAAACTCATAGTCTAGCCTTGGCCTGCACTTTTCTTGCAGTGTTTTGATGAGATCCTCCACTGAATGGGGGCGTTCAGTCAGGGTTAACTTCACTGCTACCTCTGGAGCAATGATTACACGCAGCATGAATTTTGGGGGTACAGCCATTGTCTAAATAGAGAAATATGAAAAAAAGAAAAAAAAGGAGTCATATTTTACATTCATAAGATCAATTCTTAGGTGGAAGTACAAAGCGTTTAGGTGTCAGTAGCAGTTTGCCATGAACATTGTAGGCATTGAGTGGCACACTGTCATTTAGCTCAATTATAAACGAATGGAAAGAAGCCAGTGTTTCCCTTACCATTATATAAGGGGGGTGACCCGCCCCCCCAACGGCACCCCCCGCCCCCCTTAAAGGTCAAGTTAATTTTATTTTATTTTCGTCGAATAACGACAGAAGTAATTTATAAATAACAGGTCTTTGCTTTTTTCTTTTATTAAACTAAATAGCATTATGTTATTTATACGATGGCATGTAATTTCTGTCTCAACGTTTGCGCGTTTACAATTGTCCTCCGTATCGTGCACGGCGGAGTTCCGCCCCGATGCGCGCGCACACACACACCCATCAGCGGACAGAGACCGCGCTTTAAACGCTCCCAAGGTGGTGACGAGGACAACACGTGTTCTGCTGCGAGCAGCAGCGGGTGTAGCTTTCCTACTCCGAATCAAAGTACAGAAAAGAGCCCAAGTGCTGCATGTCTTGCCCCTGACAAGCAGCAAAAGTCTAGCCACCACAGAGCGACAGGTTTTGACCCAGCTTGGCTGTCAGAGGCGAAATACTCCCCCTGGCTGTACAAGACTGATCTTGGTAAGTAAGTAAATACACACATGCATGAATGAACGAATTGATAAATAAATTGCTTAATTAATAGCTAGCTAGTTAGTTATACAATGGCATTTCCTGCTTTAAACTATCACTATGTTAAGTTGATTTTTACTGTTGTTACCATCAGTTATCACTTTTAAAGCCTAACAGTTAATGTATTTACAGGTCAAAACAGACATTCGCAATAGGCTGCAAGGGGACCATCTTGCAGCCTGCATGCGGATCTCAATAAATGGGCCAGAAGTTTCAGACTATCCATACCAAGATGCTCTGGAAATGTTCTTTCAGAAGCCCAGAAAGATGCACTGCAGTGACAAAAGCTGCACACTTTGTGAATAATTAACATATTGAAATAAATCTGATGTTTAGTGTTTAGTTCAGTGTACAGTTGTTTAGTTATTGTACAGTAATTGTTCACACATTATAATATATTGGTATACTGCAATTAAAAGAAACATATAAACACTATTAAGTGTTTGTGTGAGTGTTTTGCCGCACCACCCATAACACCCCCCCCCCAAGGCCATGATCCTAGGGGAAACACTGGAAGCATTACAGTAAAAGGAGTTAATTTATGGAATAATCTTGAAAATCAAATCAAAGAATCAGGAACATTAATGACATTTAAGAAATACATCATAGCCAACATCATAAATAAGCATAAAAAAGATTTATAGACTGTTGTATAGTATGATAAATATATTTTGCAGTGAACTGTTGCTATATTACATTATGTTTAAAACTGTTCTAAATAGAAAATATGCGTCTCTGAGTGAAACAAATTGACGTTGTTGTAAATTGATAAAGGGGAAAAGGGGACAGATAACATAACTTCAACCAACCAACTTCTCCAAACCCACTTCAACCTGTAGCATAAAGAAATAAGAGAACATTAGGACGAGGTTGCAAGCCCACATAATCACCGCATTCATTTAAGGCGGGCGTGTAAAATAAGTCAAAAAACACCAGAGCGTCACTATTACCAAATCACGGAGCTTATGGTGAAAAGAAATAAAATGCTCAACACAACCACCGCCGACTGATATGTGGCTGTAGCTGCCGCTGACATGTTAGTTTTCGAGACATGCGTTAAACAAGCTAGCGGTTGTCTAGCTAGATCAAAATTTGCGCCAACCCACTCGCGCAAACGTAAAAGGTTACCCAATTTAACTAAAAAAGTTCAACAAGTGCTTTCCATACATATTTAAACAAATAAGACAACCCCAAAAAGCTATTTTTTAAAATTCTACTTACGTAAATGTAGGCAGAACCGGCTGGATTCAGACCTTTGCAATCTGAGGTGACGCTCACGGACTTACGTCATGACGCAATCAGTCACTTCACTCATAAAGTTTGATATGACGATTTCATAAACTCATAATGTTTTATGCCAGTAAGAATATAACTACAGTAAAAGTTGAGTCCAATAATAAGTTTTACGCTGGTTTGACTTGTTTACTACTTTTGAGTTCTATGATTATAAAACTTCTGACCTCATTGTACTGTTAGGGTTTACAGTGTGGTACCCCGAGATACGAATGCTTCGAGTTACGAAATGTTCGAGATACGAAACGCCTCACTGGGGTTAACAGTTGTGTTGTTTAGCATTAAGGTTCTAGATGGACCTGATACGGGTAGCGTGGAGCAGCTCTTTGTTTGTTTTGGAGGTCAGCAGAGAAGAAAGATGCCTGGCTTATACAGCATGGGGTGTTGGCTGTCTCATGGGCAATGTTGAATATTTGAGTATTCTTTAATTACCTGAAAGATTAACGTGTGATGAAAAGCTAGTGGTCACATCATATTTATTCACGAGTTTAAAGTCAAGTCACAAGTTTAAAAAAGATGGCCAAAGTTGTAAAAACAAAATTATTTTTTTCAGTTGACACATAGTTCCATATGTTTAAGCTCAACATTTAAATTAAGCATTTTCTGAGTTAAAAAAACTAGTTGGAACAACTTTCAACCCAGTTTTTAGAAATCTATTCCAGTAGGTTGCCTTGAAATCTTAAGTTTTAAAGAGTGCGAAATTACATGGAGAAACATAAACTAGTTGTGTAAAAATATAAATTTTCCCAATAATGTTCTTATTTTGTGCATGTTAAATGCACTTTTTTAATTATTCAACTCTCACGTGTACATCTATACATAATCTAAAGATCTGCAGAAATAAGTTTTCATGCTGTGATCAGGAAGTTTACTTCTGAAGACAGCAACATTAACTTCAAGATGTGATGGATGGGAGCTGACAAATCCGGGTCAGTAAAATGGAGGTCCGGTAAAGTGTGGCTGTCTGCTGAGAAATGCTTTAGGGGATGACCTCGAGTTTTACAAGATCTGCAGAAAAAAGGCTAAAAAGAAATCACAAACCAGCAGAGAACAGAACAGTTGTGTGCAGTTATATAGATAAAAAATAAATCTGCAAACTGTTAATAAAAGAACAAATATTTAAAATTCTAATTTTGTTTATTTAGTTAATTGATTCATATCTAATAGTGTGACCATGAAAGTGCCAGGATGATATTTGACTTCCCCATGCTGATAAATGCATTAATGGTAAACCTAAATAAGCAGGTTTCCCCTTCTTGTAAATGCGGGCACAAATCAACGTACAAATAAATGCCACAATTTTATTAAAGCCAGGCATATAGAGACTATTCACTTTAAAACTAATTTTGTGCATACCCACACTCATAGTTTTATTGACAGTTCCTCTAAAGTCTTGAATAGTAGATCTAAACAGAAAGATCCACAATAAAAAAACAGGGTAGACAGTAAAACTAAGTTAAGTAGACAGTGCACACTTAAAAAGAGCAAACAGTACAACAAAGTTGCCTTTACCTTTACACGCTTTAAAAAAAAAACAAAAACTCTCTTAGCTCTTATTCAAACTCTACATGCTTTAAAAAAATATATAGTGTGGGGATATTTTAGTGCCAACTGTACCATTTTTAGTACCAACCAGCTATTAATATCAACTGAGCATCGAATCAATCCCACAGCCTACCTGAGTATTTTTGCTGATATGTCCATCCCTTTATGACTACAGTATCCCTATCGTCTGATGGCTACATCCTGCTGGATAACACGCCATGTCAAAAAACACTAATCATCTAAGACTGGTTTACTGAAAATAATGATGAGTTCGCTGTACTCTTTGTGTGCGTACTCCGTCCAACTGATCAGAGCTGCAGGCTGGGTTGTATAGAGACACAATGCGAGACAGCGTAACATGTTGATTAAACCATTCAACTTGCCTGCTAGACTGAAGGTAAAACCCTGACTTCTAACTAGGAGAACATTTTTACATTTTTGGACCCTGTTCTAATAGGATAGAAAATAATTAAAAAAGAGCACCAGACTTGCCGAGCATTAAGACGCCTGGAAGACTGAATATTCTCAAGGTTCTTTTGATCAGTCCAGGTACTGGAGAGCACTTGAGCCAGTGATGCCACTCTCGGAATGGTAAAAGGATAGCTAGAAGCTCTCTGTCACCAATACTTTAATTGCTAAAAACAAACACGCATGGGAGTTTCTTACAATCTGACTCAAAGTGTTGTGCAAGCTTAACCCTATGGCCCACCTTGGAGGCACTGACCTTCAAAATAAACCGTCAGAGAGGATCGGATGTAACGAGAATGAAAACTGTAGTAAAACGGTCCTTGAGGAGAGTTAAATCTCCTGAGCTGTGGGTCCCCAGGAAAATTGAACCTTGGGGAAGTTAGAGCAGTGACTGGCACTGCCAAACGGATGAAATCCCTAAAAAATATTGTTAGAAATCGGCGAACCCCAGAGAGAACTGTAGTGCATGGTGCATTTCACGTGTTAGCCAATCTTTAAAGCATTGGCAGGGTTTATGTGAAGACATTCACTAGAAACTAGAGGCAACATTAAACACATTTCTTGGTCTTGACACAAAGATGATTTTCCAGCAGCCATTACTTAAAACATTAAAACTAAGGCTTGAGAATTTTCAGAAGGGAACTCTTAGTGGTACTCGTATTTTCTGGGGTATGTTGAATGCTTTGAGATAGAAATGGCACAAAAAGACAGTAAAAATGTATCTTGTGTAAATACAGTGACCTTGGCCTCTCTTGCCTTTGTTCTCTCTAAAGCATGCCTGTATTTCATGCACTGCAACAACAGATTTTATTCCAATCATTACCAGACATTCAGGTGAAACAGTCAAGGCTGTATGAATGTTGACAGGAATTACATTGAATAATTAAGACTTCACAAATATACTGGGAACGAGAGGGATGACATTTCATTTCTGTCTTTATGAAATGTAAACAGGAAGCCACTCATAATTGGTCATGAAATTGAATGTGAGATTGGACTCGGGTGTAATAATTATTTACTCAGCTCGTCCCATTATAAAATGCATGAGGTCTCTTTGTGTGTAAACTTGATTAGATGAGTCTTGTCAACTGTCAAGCAATGTGGGCTCTAGCACTGGCTAATAAACTGTTCACTCATTTACAGCTCTATAAATAACAAGCTAGGCTGCATTAATTCACCAAAAGTAGATTTTTATTTTTATAACCTTATTTATTTGATAAAATAATTTAGTTTACATAGTTATTTTGTCTCAAAAGACTTTATGATCTGCAAGAATTCATTTTACAGTATAATAAAGTTCACACCAGTAGTTGTCATATTTTTCATCGTCCCAACTTCAAAAGTCCAGAGTGGGATTAATTAACTGACATTGACTATGAACATTTTATTTGATGATTTTGTACATTTATTTTTGCTTCTGGATTTTTCTTGTCCTTTCCTTTGTGTTTTGAAGAAATTTCTGCTAATATTCCCACTCGTCAGAAGCAGCACGATTGCTAAGCAAATTATATACTTTATCTTAGATTGGGACCAAATGAACAAACTCATAATTTAAAGCTCTGTTTTCATTGCTCACTTTTCTTCTAGTGAAATTTGACTGTCTGCAGCCGTTGATTGGAAAGTAAAGTTATCTGGTTAGATCGCAAATTCCAACAGTTAGATTAGATTAAACACAGGCTGAGAGGAAACGTTGCCATTGCAACGGTGTAAAAGTCAAAAACATGAGTTACACCTAAGATTTGTACGATCTCCTAATTGATATTTTTTCTAAATAGCTAAAATTTTTGTGCTTTAGAAACAGTATTATCCTCACAGAAAGAGGACTACAACGATAAATATACCTATATTGTTATAGGTTATATATTGAGGTTACTGCCGGTTACTGACTTCTTGTTTCAGGAAAAAAACAACTTTATTTCACTTCATTCACAAAACTCCGGGTACTTCATTCTGCTGACTGCTGAAATATAAATAAAGGAGAAGCAAATTGAATGCTTAAGTTAAAAAGTTTAAGTAATCCAGGAGCTAAAGCCGGGGATCTGACATCTGTATTTTCGGTCACCATTTCTATACAGAAGGGATTTGTTCTTTTTTTTTTTTAAAACAAAACAAAACAAAAACAACATCCTGTTGACTTGAACCAGATGACTAACAAAATCAGATCTGCTTGATTTATAGTTCATCTCTTTTCTCTGGCTCAGTTGGACTAGTGATGAAAACGTCTAGGTTACTTGCGTAACCCCACGTTCCCTGAATAGGGAACGGAGACGTTAGTCGGGATTAGACCGACTGAATGGGAGCGAATCACCTGTGGGAGCGACTGCCGAACATATCAACGGGCAATTAATTTGCAGGCGTAGGTGATTGACTAGCAATAAGCTGGGTATAAAGCCGGGCGTGCCTACGCTACCAGTATGGAATTTTCCAAGGAGCTGGAACTACTTACCTCCCAGCGACCTCAGATCCATGACTTCAAGGGCATGGCGAAGGGTAACGTCTCCGTTCCCTATTCAGGGAACGTGGGGTTACGCAAGTAACCTAGACGTTCCCTTTCAGTCCATCCCGGAGACGTTAGTCGGGATTAGACAGACTGAATGGGAGCCTCTTTAAAGGGCCATGCCCGAAGTCTGTCCAGACAGGCCGGCACTAAACACAAGAGAGGGGTTAGTAAGGCCGTAGTACCTGAATGGGAACTCCTTCTGCCCCTGCCCGGAATACTCATTGACGGGGAAGTCGTCCAACACTGAGAGCTTAGCTGTACTCGGTTGATGCTGACGACCAGAAGGAGGCACCCCTCGACCCGCAGGGAGGAGTGGCGGAGATCGCGTCGAGGCCCGAAGGGCTACCAGTGGGTCATCGTTCTGCAAGAGAAAATCGGCAGAGACGGAAAAAGCATCGTTACTCACCAAGGCAAGGGGCGTAACGGGATGGGTTCATACTAGCCACCTGAAGGGGGAGCTGTAAGAGAGACATAGAAAGGGAGCACCAAAAAAGGGACTCCCCGATCTGGACCCTAGTTCTGCAGGGGCCAGGCCGAGGCAAAGCCTCCACTACAGAACCTAGCAGCGCTGACTGCTCCGCTCAGTCAGATGCTGGAGGGGGGAGGATGAGCGAGCCGCCCGAAAGGGGGGAGCTCTTAAGGAATGTACTTCTCCGATGATGAGGAGAGTACTGCAAGCGTACACCCTCACCGTCCCCTAAGGGTGACTGCCACCACTCAGGACCGCAGAGGGAACGGTGCCTACGTCGAGGTTGTAGAACCTGACAAAAGTATTGGGTGTAGACCAGCCCGCAGCTCTACATATGTCGGCGAGTGAGGCCCCTCTAGCCAACGCCCATGAAGCAGCAATGCCGCGAGTGGAGTGGGCCCTCAGATGGAGAGGGCAGGGAACCTCACACGCCTCATAAGCAAGGCGAACAGCCTCCACTAGCCAGTGGGCAAGCCGTTGCTTGGAGACCGCGGAACCCTTACGCTGGCCTCCGAAACATACAAAGAGCTGCTGGGAGCACCGAAGCTCCCGGGTTCTGTCCAGATAGATCCGAAGAGCTCTCACAGGACATAAGGAACCCTGGGCTGGGTCTGCCTCCTCCCGGGGCAGAGCTTGCAGCGTCACCACCTGGTCCCGGAAGGGGACCGATGGGACCTTGGGAATGAATCCGGGCCTGGGTCTGATGGTAACCAGAATCACCAGGGCCGGACAGTGCCTGGAGATCTCCCACCCTCTTAATTGAGGCCAAGGCAAGCAGGAGTGCGGTCTTCAATGAGAGGACACGCAGTTCCGCTGAGTGCAAGGGCTCAAAAGGAGACTTCCGCAGCCCAGACAGGGCGACGGAGAGGTCCCAAGAGGGAACAGAGGGAGGTCTAGGCGGCCTAAGACGCCTAGTTCCCTTCAGAAATCTCACCGTCAGTTCGTGGCTGCCCACTGATTTCCCTTCGACCCGAAGGTGGAAGGCAGAAATAGCGGCGGCGTAGACCTTGAGGGACGATGGGGACAGCCCCCGATCGAACCTCTCCTAGAGAAAGGTCAACACGACTCTGATGGGGCACGTCCTGGGGTCTTCCTGATGGGAGGAACACCAATCGACGAACCGACCCCACTTGCCAGCGTAGCATGCTCGGGTAGAGGGTGCTAGCGCATGGTCTAACGTTCTCACCACGGAGGGTGGTAGAGGCTCGGGGTCCACCGCGGACAGATATGCCATACATGGAGGGCCCAGAGGTCTGGCCGCGGGTGCCTGTATCCCGCCCCCTGAGTCAGGAGGTCTGGACTCAGAGGGATCGGCCAGGGAGGGGCTGTCACGAGCGCAGAAAGGTCCGGGAACCAGGCTCTGTTCGGCCAGAGGGGCGCGACCAGAAGCAGTTCTCGCTCGTCCTTCCTGACCTTGCACAGTACTGTGCTAGAAGGCTCACTGGGGGAAACGCGTATAAGCGTTTGTTCCTGGGCCAGCAGTGTGCCAGCGCATCTGTCCCGAGAGGAGCCAGGGACAGGGAGTAAAAAGCCGGCAATGGGTGTTCTGCCGGGAGGCAACAGGTCTACCTGGGCCTCGCCGAAGATATCCCATATCTGCTGAACAGCCCGAGGATGGAGCCGCCATTCTCCCGCCGTGGGGTGAAACCTGGACAGCGAATCCGCGATCTGGTTGCACTCCGCCGGGGATGTAACAGGCTTTGAGCGACAGAAGTCTGCTCTGACTCCAGAGGAGCAGTCGTTGGGCGAGGTAGTGCAGAGCACGGGAGCGCACACCGCCCTGGCGGTTGATGTACGCTACTACCGCAGTGCTGTCGGTCCTGACCAGCACGTGCCGCCCCCGGAGGAGCGGGCCGAAGCGCCGTAGCGCTAGGGCGACTGCGACTAGCTCGAGACGGTTGATGTGCCAGCGAGAAAGCCGTCCGATCCAGGAACCGGACTCCCGGTGGGAACCGCACACAGCGCCCCAACCGGTCTTGGAGGCGTCGGTGGTGACCACTATGCGGTCGGGGGGACTCGAAAGAGGCACCCCGGACCGTAGGAAGCACTCCGAGTTCCAGACCTTCAGGTAAGGGAGCGCGCCTGTCGTGGACAGACGTAGAGCTCCCCGGCGCCATGCCCAACTCGGAACTCGCGAGAGAAGCCATAGCTGCAGTGGCCGCATACGCAGGAGCCCGAGTCGAATGACTGGGGCTGCGGCTGCCATATGCCCCAGGAGCCTCTGAAATAACTTCAGTCTGGCCACTGGTCGGGAGGACACCGCGGAAAGAGCGGTCAGCAAGGCCCTGGCGCGTTCTACCGATAGTTGCGCCAGCATGCTCTCGGAGTTCAGCTCCACCCCGAGAAAAGAGATGACCCTCACCGGAGTGAGGCGGCTCTTTTCCCAGTTGACCTTCAGACCCAAGCGGTTTAAGTGCGAGAGCACCTTGCCCTTGTGTCGGATCAACTGGTCCCTGGACGAGGCTATGAGAAGCCGGTCGTCGAGGTAGTCCAGGATCCGAATGCCTGCCCGGCGGAGCGGGGCTAGCGCGGCCCTGGCAACCTTCGTGAAGGCGCGAGGGAGAGGGCAAGACCGAAGGGTAGGACCTTGTACTGGTATGCATGGCCCTCGAAACAGAACCTTAGAAAGGGTCTGTGTCTCGGTACCACTTCTACCTGAAAGTACGCGTCCTTCAGGTCGATTGTTGCGAACCAATCTCCAGGACGGATGCACGGTAGAATGCAGCGGATCGTCAGCATCTTGAACCGGTACTTGGCCAGGTGCCGGTTTAGACGCCTCAGATCCAAGATTGGTCGCAGCCCGCCTGATTTCTTGGGGACCAGGAAGTAGGGGCTGTAAAACCCACGTTCCATATCGGCTGGGGGTACCGGCTCGATCGCGCCTTTGTTCAAAAGGGCGTCGATCTCCTCTCGCAGGAGTGAGGCGCCTGTTCGGGGAACAGGAGTGTGAAACACACCTCGAAACCTGGGGGCGGACACGAACTGAATCATGTAGCCCTGCCGGATTGTCCGGACCACCCACTGTGAGACCCCGGGAAGCTTCCGCCAGGCTCCCAGGTAAGCTGACAGGGGGTGTGGTCGGGACGTGCCGATGGTCCCCACGGCGGGGCCGCCCGGAGGCGGGCTTGTGGGCGGAATCACCAGGGACGAACCCTGGGGGATGGTCAGATGAGGGCAGGGGTGGTGTGCCCCCGCTCTCTGCCATAGCCAGCGGAGCTCGCGCCCAAGTCGGGGTCTTCATCGGAGACCGAGGAAGAGGAACCCCAGACCGCAGGGCATGCGAGTCCGCTATTCTCGGAAGGAAGTGAGATCTATCTTTGACACAATAGGTGCCGCCGTCCCGAAGGACGGCAGCGAGGAGTGTGTGGTGGACTCCCCCCCCCTGGGGGAGCTGGGTCGTTGACAGGACCCAAAGAAGAGCTCATTCCTTCCCGAGTCGCCAACCTCAGGGGCGCTTCTTGCTAGAAGCCCTCGTCTGCCGTCGAGAACCCTCTGAGGTTGACTGCGACTTTCGTCGTGCAGGGGTCTTCCTCGGACCAGAGGTCGAAGGGCGAGACCGTGACGAGAGTCGCTCTCTTTGGCGTCGCACAGGCGGAGAGGGGTCCGGCGCGGAAGCGGCAGGAGCCCGCCGCTTCCGACGAGGGACCATGAGCTCACCCAGACCCTCCGCCTGTTTCCTGATCGTGGAGACCTTTGACGCAAAATCATCCACGGCGATGCCAAAGAGGCCATCTTGGGAGACAGGTGCATCCAGAAACCGATTTCGGTCATCGGGAAGCATAGAGGCCTGCTCCAACCAAAGATGGCGCTCCTGTACCACGAGAGTGGCCATCGTGCGACCAATATTCAGCGCTGCTGACTTTGTAGCACGAAGCGCAAAATCAGTGGCTGAACGTAAGTCCTTTACGGACTGTTGGTCACCTCCCCCTTGGTGCATGCACGGATGTAATATGACTATGTTTAAAATGCTCTGCGAAGATTCTGCTCGTGTGATTCTGGCAGAAATGGAAGTCAGAAAGTATTTGAAGTGTGTTCAAACATTAACTCATACAAAATACAAACTGTGTGAATCTTTTAGGACTTCTTCTTCCTGGTGACAGGCTGTTGGAAGTAAATGGACAGAAGGTGTCGGGAATGCCACCTGAACAAGTCATCAATATTCTGGTAAATTAATATTTGAACGCTACATGTTTGTTCCCTCTCTCTTATGCTTTTAACATGTGCCTGCTCTTGCTGACACTACCATTCATTCGTTGTCTCATGATTTCACAGGTGCAGTCAGAAGGAAACATTCTTTTAAAGGTGATCCCGAATTCACCACAGCCAATCAACAACCAAGCAACAGTAAGTGTAAACAAGTGCTTGATTTTGATTATTTCAGTAATTTTTTTCTTGGTTCATCATAAAAAGTAGAGTGTAAATATATTTGGCTTTGCAAGTGTTTTTATGTGGTTAGAACAGAGCTAGCACATGATGTTTAGCTTTATTAAATTTATTAACAGTAAAAGGTAAAATCTTAAAAAAAAAAAAATGGTTTCAGTGTAGTGTTTTTATACCATGTTTTTTTTTTCATCAAAACATTGGAGACATTAGTTAAATGTATCCATGCAACAAATTTTACATTACTGTCATGTTTGGCTGATCAGTTTCCATTGATGAACGTAATCACGTTGCCCATTCTGGAGGCTCAAAAAAGGTTTTAAAAGGTTTGAATGTTATAGCCAGGATCTTAACATTTTAAGATATTTTTCTGCAAAAAGTAACACAGATAAAAGAACAAAACATTGATAAGGTGACGATTCTCTATGGTGGTGCAATGTTTAATTTCCTCCAAACTCTTTCCATCACAATTTTAAAACCAATTTTTTTAAACCAATTTTTTAAAACCAATTTTAAAACAAAACCAAAAAATTTGCGTAACCCCCTGTTCCCTGATTTCAAATTGATCAACTATGGGATCCCTCCTGAGGGCTTCTAGATTACCCCAACACTTTTTCACAGGCAAATGAGCACTTCATTGTGAAGGTGATTCCTTAACAAGCTGGGGAATTAATTTCTGAGGAGCCGAACCCACTTTTCCCTCTTGGCACCTGACCTCAAGGGACATAAACCTCTGTTCTCCCCTTCAGGGGAACGGAGACACATGTTGGATGACCGACTACAGGAATTCACATTCAAGCAGCCAATCAACTCCATCTACATGTAACAGGCCAATGAAAAAGCTTTCTTTGTGTAGAGAAAACTGGAAGTCTGTGGTGTCTCCTTCCACAAAGCCCACTAGGCAGCCACACCTCTTATAGAGTGGGACCTCTGTTTAAGAGGGCATGGGACACAGCGCGCTGTATAGACAAGGCTGATGACCTCCACCAACTAGTAGGCCAGCCCCTGCTTGTGAGCAGCCTTTCCCTTCTGCTGGCATCCAAAACAGACAAAGAGCTGCTCTGACTTGTAGAGCATGTAGAGAGTGAGGTGTTCAGGAAGTACAGGCTATGGAAGTCTTTTCCTATATTGGAAGGAGCGACCGGATAATTGCCTCTTTGTTTAGAAGGGCGACTATATCCTCTTTCAGGACTGTACCACCAGTCACTGGGACATTGGTGTTAATACACCGCAGTACCTGGGGGGGCGGGGTGACGTGCGAACTGAATTGCGTTACCACTGAGACACTTTGGGAAGCTTTCGTCATACTGCCAGATTAGCTGCCAGGGGCTTCCTTCGGGACCCGCCAATGGTTTCGGAGGTGGCTCTGCCTGTCTATGGCCTGTCTATTGTTGCTATCAAAATCACAGAAGAATCATGAGACAACCCAGGTCAGGGAGTAACATACGATCAACCCCGGGGAACAGAGGTTGGGGGTGGGTGGGTGTCTTTGAATGGTCTGTCTCCCTGGGTACTTCCTGGAGGATGCTTTTGTCTCTGACGAGATCCCGTGAGCATGCATACTCCCCTGATGTTCCCCTCAGGCCAGAGTCCTTAACTTCTGGCTAGAGTGGAGGCGGGGAATGTGCTCTTCGGCAGCATGCAGACTGAGGGGGCTTCTCCCTCCTAGTGTCTCTTACAACGAGAATACGTTCCCTAGACCCTAGCCAGCCTGTAACGTAAGGAAATCATGGTGACAACAAAAAGGCCACATGGTGGAACAGGTGGATCCTGGAGCCGAATGAGCTATTGCGCCCCAGACCCTTCCCCGCCACCTTCGTTACTCTTAAGGCAAGATAGGTAGTGGTCAGCAGGTCATTGACCAGCCCTTGATTGATTGATCAATCAATCGATCAATAGATATGACAAGTTAACAAGCTATTGAGCATTTTCCCTTACAAACTTTACTATACGTTATTCCAATAAATGCTCTTTGTATACACACACACACTCACACACACACACACACACACACACACACGCACACACACACACGCACAACTAAATCTATTCTTGTTTTATTTACTCATCAAACACAAGTTCATTGATTTCCTTTTGTACTGTGTTCTTTGCCATCAGAGAAGCACTAATAAAGAGCATATCTTCTCCAGAGTCCATCTTTCTCACTGCCAAGACGTGCTTTTAGTCAACGATTCTCTTGACTGCTGAACGTACTGCAAATAATTCACTAAACAGTTATTTTATAGTATAACAATACAGAACCTTACTGAACTGTACCACTAATGCCTCCAAAGATTCACCCTCATTCGTTTAACTCCAGGTTGATTTAGTACATTTAATTTAAGCTAAATGAAAAGAAAATTCATTGCCGCCATGAGCAATTAGTTTGTGACCAAGACCCCATCTTATTTTCATTAAAATGACTGATTGGACAGTCATATTGTGTCAACAAATGTGCTCCTAGAAAGGCATTTAATATTCATTGAAATGATACATACTCCACTGTTTATATTTGTTTTGTTCACACAAAATCTGCAAAGCAATTACTGAACCTAAGTATTGAGATCAGGAGACAGAGGTGCTTGAACTTGTGTTTTTAGTAGTTGTTGTGTTGGATGTCCTTCTGGAGTTCATGCATCCCCTAAACATCAGTGACCCACCTCTGTGCTTTGCATTGGGGATGGTGTTCCATTCACCATAAGCCTCCTTTCCAAATGTAGTGTTTATAGTTGTGGCCAAAAAGTTACATATTGGTCTCAACACTCAAGACAACATTCCAGAAGTTTGGAGACTCTTCTGGCAACTCGTCTATTCAACCTAATTTTCTTCAAGTCTCGGGTTATTTTGCTCCTTGATACAGAAACTTTTTACACAAACATTGATTTAAAGCAAACAGTGGAAGCTGACGATGGTTACAGTTACCAGCAAATCGAGCCCTTCTGTGTCAGATCTGTTACCTGGCCAAAACCACCAGGATGTGTATATAAGGGTACAGTGAACCCTCGCTACTATCGCCGGTTCACGACTTCGCAGATTTTTTCTGTTATGTATGTATATTTTAAGAGAAAATATATTGCGGTGTAGCTTCCAACTTTATCGTGGTGAGTAAAATACTGTACAACTGTACAGTACGCACCATAATAATCTTTCTATTTTTTTATATTCACTTACTGTTTTATTGCTTATCATTTGTACCTGTGTACTGTATGTAGATATCTGTACATTACTGTAAAGGGTGGTTTCTTAACAGTACTATGTAAAGGGAGGGTTTTGAATACTGAATACCTGTTAAATAAATACTGTAAATATGGTGTCCCTACTTCTCTTTTATACTGTAATGGTGGTGTCACTTATTTTGTAAACTGATGGTTTCATTCTCTTTTAGCTCTATGTGAGAGCCATGGTGGACTACAGTCCTCTGCAGGACCCTGCGATCCCCTGTCCCGACGTGGGAATGGCCTTCAGTAAAGGAGACTTACTTGAGATCGTGGACCAGAGGGACAACCGCTGGTGGCAGGCCAGGAAACTCTACAGTGCCTCCATGAGCTACGGCCTCATCCCTTCCACAAACCAATTCAGACAGTCAGTTTTCAGTTCTGCTCAGTTCTTTAAAAAAACACTCCTACAATCGTTGAGCTCGGCTGAAGATTTGGTTCCTCTTTTACAGCAAGCAAAGGGAGCTGTGGTGGTCTCAGCCGTATCAAGCTCACACCTGCATCAGACCCTGTACGCCCCCAGCACTCACAAGCACACATATCCAACAACTTGAACTTTTTAAGGTCTTGGTTGCCATCAGAATCCTCTTATCCCTGCCCTCTCTCCAACCTGATCTAATTACTCTAAAGAAGCTTGAAAGTGAGCTTTCCATTCTGATGGACTCCTCCTGTCCACAGACCATCACAGAGCCCATTAAATCACTTGATGCTATTCGTCTGTTTATCCTTTGTGAAGAATTTCTGGCATGTCACAAAGCCATTAAAGGCTTTATATTTCTATTATATTCAAGTCTGGAAAGTTCTTTGTAAAGTTTGTTCACTTTTCTCATCGTTCACTAGAAGTGAGGGTCTTTTTGGTCGTTATCTTGCTGGAAAACAAAACGTTGACCCAAATCAAGTTTTCTACTTTCTTGAGATTGTCTTTCAAAATCTTCTTATAGTTTTTCTTTTTATGTTTCCTTCGACCCCGATGAGATTCCCAATACCCCCACAGCATTATGCTCCCACCACCATGTTTGGCTGTAGGAATGATAATCTTGGAGATAAATCCATCTCTCTCTCGAAATATAAGCAACATCTTTATGGCTAAAAGGCTTCTTTTTGTCTCATCTGATCAAAGACACGTAGACATGTTCCATCAGACATGCATCACTTTACCCCAGGTTGTCCTTAGCAAACTTCATTCTGGTTCTTTCTTGATCAGAACCATTCCTGTGCAGGAAATTCCTTCATTGAGACAACAATACGTTCCTAGTGTGTAGGTAGTTGTTTTTGGACCTTTAGAAACGTCTCTCACTAGTTGTCTTTTCAAAGTTTTTGAAATGTTTTACTTTTCTGCCTCTGCTTGTCTTGTTCTCCACTGTGTTGGTCTCTTTATACGTCTCGATGATCCTTCTCACTAACAGTTCTTGACACTTTGATAAACACGAGCATACTTCTCTAATTTTATGAGCATCAACAATTCTTTCTCTCAAGTACACACTAATCTCCTTTGTCTTTACTGTGATGACAGTGCTTTCAAGATACTAATCCTTAGCTTAAAGTGCTGTTTAAATGCTTAACCAGGTTAATTAGGTTAACCAAAGAAATTGGGTTAAATTAGCAAGTGGACAACAGTAGTTTGTTCTAAAGCTAATTAAAGTAATAATCAGGGGCCTGATATTGTAGAGCTTAGTAGTTTTTACTTGTTTACTATTTTAAATTAATGTATTTAAGAAACTAAAATAAACCAGATTTAAAGCGCGCCGTCCAAGCTCAGAAACATGACTGAACTGGAAATTTTTTGTTAAGAAGAACGGTCCAAAATACTATATAATATAAAGCAATTTCTGCAATTGGAGGATTCACAAAATATTGATTACATTTTCTGCCTACATTTATTTAAATACCTAATTTGTTTAAATCATTCTTGCACACTTTTCATAAACATCTCAGTGCAGATTTTTTACACTAAATGTCCTCCAGGCTGTGGACATTACTGAGTTGAATGCATGTGAATGTGGCAGACTGTAATGCAAGCGTGTGTGTACAAATTTAATATTTCACCCCAAATCAAAGTGTTAATGTAGTGGACTCTGACTGCAAGAGAAGTACATTAACTGTAAGTCACATTTGTTTCAATAAACCATGGACAAACTGACAAGTTTTCTGCAGCTGTCGTGTCATTTGAGAGAAGTAATGAAGTTGAATATAGCCATACAATATCCAACGGGGTTCATATGCGTTAAGTGAACAAATCTATGTGGAAGCCTACAGTGTCAGTTATAGCGCCACATAGTGACCACAATAAATATCTTTTTTCTGCTTTAAACTGCTATTTAAGGCTGTGTTTGATGTACATGTTTGAAATTTGGAACACTTATATAAGAGATCAAGACCTACACAAAAGTCACTTGGCGTGAGTTTCCAAAATGGACAAGAAGTCAATTATTTTGTTAAATAAGGAAGTGTACTTCTTTCTGCACGTGCTGTGCTTTATCTGTTCACCTCCAAACTCCTTCAGTCTTTTCCTAAAGCATGTACGATTGCAAAGTTTTTAGACTTTGTTAAACTATGTGCTCATGGCGTTGCAGACAGGACATTGCAAAAAACTCAGTAATAGAATGTCGGAATGGGATCAAACTTGCCACATTTATTAAAGAAGTATACCACATCAATATAGCAAACTATAGTATCAGGAAATACAGCATGTAAGTATAATTAGGTCCCTTATTTCACCCGTTTTGACATTTGTGATAATAATATTGTAAGAAAAATAAAATAGAGAAATGGAACAATATTAATTTCCTCTCACTTTATTTTGTGTTCTTTATTATTTAATTTGCCCATTTTTCCTGAAATGTTAATAAATCTTGCTTGAATATATTGCCTAAAAAAAGACTAATTCTATTGCATGTTGTAAAAAAAAATGTCCACTGAGCAGCGATGTGGTGCTTGAGGCCTTTTGATCACTGCTCGCAGTTTTCATGGGAATTGTTTTTCCAATGACTTTTATGAAACACGACTCAAGTTCTGCAACAACACGTCGTTGCGGAATTGGCTTTATGGGAATGAAGGGGACATCTCCAAATCTACTTTTACAATGTTAGAGCAAAGAATTGTGTAAACTCTGAAGCATTCATTTCCTGAATAACAACCCTGTTTTAATTATGAATCTAGAACTGGCCAGAAAATCCTTAGTGCAGGAAACCGTTGTAAAACGCTTAGACTTCACAGACACGGCTTTACACGGCTATCAATATTCTGCTGAGATTTTAAGATGAGTAGAGAGGAAAGAATAAAACCGTGGTTTTATTTGTAAAAAAATGTCAGCCATCCTTAGTAATAAAAACTAAAAATACTTGTATTGAGCGAGTATGGTTTATATTGTTATT
>SRMA01027283.1:199369-266017 GCA_007224835.1 Danionella cerebrum | reverse complement strand
TTTTTTGGCTTCCTTCTTTATCATTTTCAGTCTCCACACTCTCACAGTTTGCTTCTAGCTCTCCGGTTGAACTGCTCACATTAATATTTATGAATGATAACAAAATGCAGAAATTCTCATGACTGTTTTTGCAGTTGGGCCCAATGCATCTGCTCTATGTGAACACACACACATGCACATGCACACACTCAACAACAACAACAACTATCGCTATGGAGATTTTCCAAAGATTTGTCCTGTTTCCATGCAAGCCTGAATATATTTTCATCCTGCACAGAAGTCATTTTTATTTATTTATGTTTGATCATTATTTAAATGTCATGCAGTAGTGTGTAATGACAAATGCTTAAACACTACAGGAAAGACTTTAAGTTGACACTTATTATTAGAACTAAATGAAGTAACATGATTTCAGAGCAGTTTTTCAATTTAAGGTTTATTTTTAAACATACCGTATTTTTCACCATATAAGACGCACCGGCATATAAGAAGCACAATTTTAAATGAGGAAGATCTAGAAAAAAAAAATCTGAAACAATTACTGTAGTAAAATATTTTATATCAACTGTGTAAAAGTTAACAGCAGTTTAAGAACAATTATATGCCAGATCAGATCTACCGTATTTTGGATCAGTAAAAAAAAACATTGTCACCACATTACTAATAATAGCCAGTAAGATTGCCCCCACATTAGTAATAATAGCTGGCACAATGCAGCTGCTTACCTGCTCCTTACGATCCGTGCTATGTTAGGATCGACAACCAGAGATGGCGATGACGTCAGCGCGCACCGCCGGGTGAACAAATACGGCCGACGTATGGCAATTTAAACATTTAAACATCTGCCCTGGCTATCCGCAAATGCATTTAAAGATAGAAATAAATGTATTGTGACTAGTAGTAAATATATTTTGACTGGGCGTAAAGACATTTAGTGATATCTTCAATTGTAATTGTCCTAGTAAGAAAGTGAATTTGAGATATCTCCAATTATATATTGACTATTCAAACTCAATTGAAGAAATCTGCAATATAATTAAAGATATTAAAAATGTTAAAAGGGCTTGCCATAGCCAACGGCTCTGGAGCTAGGCCGAAGCTGCGGCCTCTCTTACGCCTCTCCTACGGCCGTGACCGCCCTCCGCTCCGCGGCACTCTGCATTCGCCGTATAAGACTTCCTCAGTTTTGGGGAAGAAAAAAAGTCTTATACGGCGAAAAATACGGTAGTTCAAGTTTAAATCTTTTTAATGTCTAATAAACACAGGTTCACACGTTTTCTTTTACTATATTGGACCTAAATGCACAAATATAACCTGGTCTTATCAGATTACTGTAACAGAAGCCAGTTTCTGAGTTTCTTCCATAATTTTTTTATGGCACGGGCATCTCAAAAAACTGTTGAACTGAAACTGAACTGCATTCGAGATGAGTAGATACCACCAAGTGGCAACCAAAACGATTAGAAACATAGCGAGCGCTGTGACCTGATTGCCCCGATTTGTATCCACTCATTTAAAATGTAGTAAAGTTAAAGAAAGAAGTCTCCCCAAATTAAAATACTAAAGTGCAGATATTTGAAAAGCTGCTTAAGTACAGTAATGAACTACATGCAATTTACTTCGTTTCTGCCCACCACAGCTGACACTTGCACAGATACTTTAATGCACTATTTTGCTCACATTTATTTGACAGGTCCCCTGTTATGTTTAAGCAACCTTGGTATTTATAAACTAAGGGAATGCATCACATATAGGTTCCTTTAAGGTATTTAGCCTTAGAAGTCTGTGGCCTTTTTGAGAATTGTTACTGCCTTACATTTTGCTCTAATAAATTACCTTTAAAACAGTTTTTTGTGGCAATGCTTGATTTATTTTTCTTTAGCACAACCTCTGCTTCTTTTTTTTTCTTTCTCTATTGCATTACACAATATTTCCACAACAACCCTGAAACCCTGAAATTTTGTCAATTTTTTTACTGGAAAAATCTTGAAAATTTAGAATGGTTTTTATGTTTTATAACAAAATCTAAAGTGTTGAGACAAAATAGAAATTCATTAATCCCCCCCAAAAAGCAAAAACAATGTCAAAACAATGTGAAAGTGTTATTTAAAAAAAAACGGACAAATTTCACCTATACCTTGTGCTTTTTTGTGACAGAACTTTGAAAAACACGAGCCATATGTAACGATCTGTCTCTAGTGCGCGCATTGCACTGGCGCGTTTTCCCACTTTGGTTTTCTCCGTGTTTGTTTTCCTTACGGTCCCGTGCATGTTTCCATCTCGTCTTTCCCATGTCTTTCTAGTCTTTATATTTTCTGTGTTTCTTGTATCTGTTTACCCAAGTACATGCGCGGGCGGCTTCCGCCTTTTTCCGTTTACTTTCGGTTCCTCGCTCCCGTTCCCGAGTCCTCACGTGTGTGCTTGCTCACGTGATTCTCCTGTGTTTGTTTTCCCATGTCAGCATTGTCACGTCTTCCTTCCGTGTCTCTGATTGTTAATTGGTTTTCCTCTGTGTCTTCTCATCCCGGGCCAGCCGTCTCTCATTTGAGTTTTCCTTTATAAGTTCTGGTTTTGTTTCCTTCGGTGCTGGTTCATTGTCGTTGTTCACTCAGAGCACTTTCTAGTATTGCTGATGAGATTATTTCTTTTGAGGTGCTTCCCCGTTATGACCTTTGTGAGTCAACGAGGTATTTAAGTTCAATTCTGAGTATTATTTTGGCTGCATTTATTTTTCTTTGGGTGTTCATGTTTTTGTTTTATTTTACTCTGTTCTAAGTTATTATTTTAACTTGTTCAGAGTTAGTCTTTAGTTTAGCTGTCAGTTTCCAGTGTTTTAGTTTAGTTAATGTTTTCCCCTCTCACGGGGCTTTTGTGTTTATTTGTTTATTTAAATAAAGAGCCCCTCTGCTGAGTGTATTTTGCGTATGAGTTCTTGTCTCACTGCTGCCACCTAGGCAGTGATACACTTTACCTACAAGATCCTGACAGAATGAACCAGCCATTCTGAGAACTCAGTAGATACACAGCATGGGCCACTCTCGTAGTGCTAAGCCCCGCCCACCCACCAAACGCCAGACCAAATCTCTGGGCATGGGACACGACCAGGAAGGTCGCCCCCATGAGGTCTACGCTGCGCATCTCCTCCGTGCTCTGGACAGGAGAGGGTTCAGCGAGCAGGATCTGATTCAGATTTTTTTGGATGGTCTGGATGAACCCATGGAGTGGGAGGACCTGAAGAGCTTAGGACCTTGGACCTATTGGGAGATGGTGGATTTTGTCAGCAGCATCCAGCAGATTGGTGATTGTCCTGAGGAGGACCCAATTCCCCTTCCTACTGTCTCGCCTCTGTCCCAGCAACCTTCTTCATCCCTATGTTCTGAGTTTCCGTCCGAGTTCCCAAGGAAGAAGAGTGAAATTAGTGTATATTGTGCTGATTCTGATGCTGAAGAGCAGGAGGCATTTTGGGAGGGCTTCTATGCAGCTGCTGCTAATCCTGGCCACTTCCCATCATCTTTTAATGATGATGACTGGTCCAAATATATTGAGAGCCTCCCTTATCAGATGGAGCATACTCCTCCATCTCAGTTTTCCACTGCAGTCACCCCCTTTCCTCCTGCTTCTGGTACAAAGATGAAAAAGAGGAGGAGGAAGAAGGAGAAGAAGAGGAGCAAGAAGACCTCCTCTTTTCAGGTTCCTCCACAGCTTGAACCTGTTTGTCCTGTTCCGAGGAAACCAAGAAAGCACCCTTTGGTCCCCAGTTCCCCTTCTCCCCCGGGCATGAGAGTCAACAACCCAAGTAACAGCTCCTCTATGGTCTCCAAGTCTGTCCCCTCAGTGTGTTCTCTACCTGTTCCCCTTTCTTCAAGTTCTGAGTCTGTCTGCCCAGTCTACATAATCCCTGGGGTGCCTCAAGACCTGCCCAGGCGTCCCTATTTTTCAAAGGAGACACCTCTAGCTTCCCACCGAGATGTCCCCACTTCTGCAGCCCAGAGAGCAGTTGTAGATGGGATCTTCAGACCCACTGCCCAGGAGGGTGGTGTTCACTCCCTCGAGAGGGGGAGTCCCTCTGAAGACCTTCTGGCTGGCTCACAGTGCCCTACAGAACAGGGAGGATGTCCTGATTCGGAGGAGCGCGTGGTTGGTCTTCATTGCCATCTGGAGGGGGTTCCAGAGTTCTCTAGCATCTGTCTATGTCAAGAGTTGTTTGTTCCTGTCAGTCCCATGAGAATGCCTACCTGTGAGACCACCCCTGTGATCCCAGCTATTACTCAAGAGGATGAAAAAGACCTCCAACCTTTAGTAACTGTCAACCCGGGAAGTGTATCTAGCGGATGGGCTCAAGCACTTTCCTTCAGGTTTGCAGTCCTGACTGTTCCCCTGGACCTAATCCTTTTATGGATGAAGCTGAGGAGACACACCCCAGCTCTCAAGGCCCCTACAGCTCACTGTGTACTTGAGGTCCCCACTCGGTCTGTCACCACCATGGCTCCGCCCCTGTCACTAACTCCACCTATCCCTCAACTGAGTCTGAACGAGATACAAGCCATGGTTTCTACACTGATTTGGATCTCTGTCTACGTGGCATACTCAACCCCTGTTCAACCGTTGCCACGAAGACTACCTGCACTCCCAGCGCCAGAGAGCTTATTGTCCATCTGTGCTCCGCCCCAGGTCCCCTGTACATTCTCTGTGTCCAAGACCCTGAGCCAAACCACCCAACAACTCCAAATCGCCATTGCCTGCCTACTCTGGCTGGGCATCTACACCGCTTTCTCACTCACTACCCAGGTGGTGCCTGCTCCATCTTGCCCTCAAGTTCCCAGTGTAACATGTGGACTGAGAACACACCTGTTCTCCGTCGCTCCTACTCGTCACCAGCAGCTTTGGTCACCTGTTTCTGGTCAGCCTCTGGGGCCTGTCTCTGTCACTCAGTTCCAGCCTGCTCCTCTCCGACGACCTGCCTTGCTAGCCTTGCCGTGCTGTGAGGTTTCCTGTACTCCTTTGTGCTATGTGGTGCCCCCAGTCAACGCTCTTCCTGCTGGTAACCTACCACTGGAGCCATCTGTACTTGGTCAGCCGGAATTGCTGCGTTTTGTGACACTACCTCAGTCTGGTCATCCTGAGGTACCTTTCTGCCTGGCTGCACCGTGTGATCCTTGGCAGCCTCTTTTCATTAAGACTGTGGGGGAAGTCTTCTCATTTATTCAGGACTATGATTTACATGGGTTATTTTCTGAGTTTGTGTCACTGTGCCTATATTTTGCTTGTTTTTCTGCCTTATATGCCTCCTTGCGTGTAATTCCAGATGTTCCGTGGAGAAACCCACCTGCCCCACCTTGGGTGTCATTCTTAGTTCTAGCCGTCAGGTTGAGTTAGCCTTTCTTCCTGATTCGATGTGGGGACCCTTCAATGGATGTTTGTTTTTGTCCATTGTTGCATTGGTCCCGTAGGCGTTCTCTGTTTTTTTTTTTTTTAGTTTTCTTTTAGTTTAAACGCCTGGAGGCGTTTCTTTAAGAGGGGGGTACTGTAACGATCTGTCTCTAGTGCGCGTTACTGCACTGGCGCGTTTTCCCACTTTTGGTTTTCTCCGTGTTTGTTTTCCTTACGGTCTCGTGCATGTTTCCATCTCGTCTTTCCCATGTCTTTCTAGTCTTTATATTTTCTGTGTTTCTTGTATCTGTTTACCCAAGTACATGCGCGGGCGGTTTCCGCCTTTTTCCGTTTACTTTCGGTTCCTCGCTCCCGTTCCCGAGTCCTCACGTGTGTGCTTGCTCACGTGATTCTCCTGTGTTTGTTTTCCCATGTCAGCATTGTCACGTCTTCCTTCCGTGTCTCTGATTGTTAATTGGTTTTCCTCTGTGTCTTCTCATCCCGGGCCAGCCGTCTCTCATTTGAGTTTTCCTTTATAAGTTCTGGTTTTGTTTCCTTCGGTGCTGGTTCATTGTCGTTGTTCACTCAGAGCACTTTCTAGTATTGCTGATGAGATTATTTCTTTTTGAGGTGCTTCCCCGTTATGACCTTTGTGAGTCAACGAGGTATTTAAGTTCAATTCTGAGTATTATTTTGGCTGCATTTATTTTTCTTTGTGTGTTTATGTTTTTGTTTTATTTTACTCTGTTCTAAGTTATTATTTTAACTTGTTCAGAGTTAGTCTTTAGTTTAGCTGTCAGTTTCCAGTGTTTTAGTTTAGTTAATGTTTTCCCCTCCCACGGGGCTTTTGTGTTTATTTGTTTATTTAAATAAAGAGCCCCTCTGCTGAGTGTATTTTGCGTATGAGTTCTTGTCTCACTGCTGCCACCTAGGCAGTGATACACTTTACCTACAAGATCCTGACAGTGCGATATGTATCCACAATATAAACGGAAACACCCAAACCATTACATTAAATGAAAGCTAACAACCAGCTGAATCCAGCGATATGCAACTCATTTACATTGCATGAAGTATTTCAGAGCAGGGAGCGAAAGTTCCACGAAAAAACGCCAGCGAAAACCAAGCAAGCTTGTAAATCTGGTCTTACCTTTGCCGTTTTTTCAACAAAAAGTTATTTCCATAGCGATAAAAGTCCGTTTGTTGTTATGTCCGGTCGATAGCTTCGCGAAAAGTCCATTTTGTGTTTTTTCTGTTGCTCCAGTGCTCCTCTTACGTCACCAAATATGGAATGACTCCCCGTGCGTAAGAGCACGTCTCTCCACGCTGCGCGTCGTGTGATTCGTCGGCGATCCCGTCAGTCTCAAAATGGTTGAGCTGATTGGTTTCCCTAGAATCAGAGCTTTCCAGCGATATATAAAGCTCCCGGATTGGACAGATGGTCGGGGGGTAGGGACACGCGGAAGCTCGACGTCGAAAGCGTTTGTGAATTAAATGTTCCCAAAAGCGCAGCAAGATGGCGTAAATGAGCTTCCACCCCCCTTTTACAGTGTTTCTTTAGGAGGTTTTTTTGCTGAAATCATGTCCCATAAGCAAGAAAACAAGACTATGAACGTAGCTGAAGCTTTGGACAAGATTTTTCCATATTTCAATTATTGTGCCAAATTGTGCCAAACTGTGCCAACATGGATTACGCCTGAACTTTGTTCAATCAAAACCTTTACAGAATATTAGTTTCTTGTAGTATGAACACCAAACTTGCTACAGATGTCCTTGACATGTAGTTGTTACAATTGGTTGTGTTTATTTGCTTCGTTACAAGTAAAATAAGGAGATATTGGAGGAAACGTGGTTTTTTTTTAGGCGGAGTTCATTTTTTGGCCATTCCAACATCAATTACTCTTACTCAGTGTTCTTGACTGTCAAATTAACTCATCCACACCACTCCCCAAGAACCTATCTTCATTTTGCTACCAAGATTTGCAGTTTAGGCCTTGTAAAAGCTGAGAAATGCCTTAAAAGTAAAAGTATAGGATTTTCGGAAAATAGGCCTCAGGGCTTAAGAGGTTAAGAACAGTATTCAAAAGTAGTACTGCACATTTAATTGTTAAAAGGATGTGATTTTTATTTTTTTTTGACTCCTACACATTGGAATTCAGCATTTATACATTTCAACCAATTGTATTTTCAAGTCGAGTTTAGCAATACTGGCAGTGCAGTTGTTCTATGTGCTTAAGGTTCACATGCAACAATATCCAAAATGGTCTTTGCTGACCAGGAAATATCTTCGCTTGCTGAAACCAGTTCCTCTTATGTCAAGTTTCTTGCCTTTGGTCTACACTAAAACCACAAAATGTTGAAAAAGGGCCAATATGTGTTAAACTAAGAATCTAAAAACAGTTTTGCAGAACTATATGACCAGATAATTTACTCCTTCACCCAACAGGATACAATGTTAAGTTTGAATTTCTTATGACTGTATGATTTTTGTGAATTGTGAGCATTGTTGTGGGGGGAGGGATTTATCACTTCTCATGGATACTGAACACACTATTAGCTGAAATTCGGTGCCAATCTCCAAAATGGTTGCATGACGGGGTGAGAAATTGCATAGCGAATGCCTGGCAAAAGTTTCACCATAGACTGTATAGTAATAATATTCTTTAATTTTGTTGACAGTGTGAAATTAAAGAAGCCCAGCCCAAGGAAATTTACAGACAGCAGCAGAACAGAGAACGGGGGGGCTTTGGAGGAGGACGAGGAGGAGCAGGAGGATTCCGAGGTCGTGGAAGAGGTATTAAAGATGGCAAACTGTTCTTTCCAGATTTTTTTGTTAAACAATCTGTTTTCTCCCTAACAGGCCAAGGCTATAATCAAGGGTACAACAGCTACTATGGCCAAGGATATGGTGGTGGCTATGGAAACGGGTACGACCAGGGCTACAACAGCTATTCCGGCTATGACTATTCTGGATACAACTATCAGAATTATGGCTATGGTCAAGGATATGATGATTACAGTGGTAGGTTTAAAAACCCTTTTGAACATTCTGACATTTGATTTCAGTTTAAACCAGTATGTTAATTTAGTTCTGTTATGGAAATTTTACCATCCAACCCCTTTAAGAAAAAAAATTATTTAAGAAATATGGTATAATATTGAAACTTGTCGGTCATTTTATAGCAAAATGCTATTTGTCTAGATGGATTTGATGATTTACGTAATCCTTAATATTAATCCCTAATATTGTTCTCACTATACCAAACCAACAGGTGGCCGTCAATTGAAAAAGTGCATTTTTCATTTGGTAGCCAGCATTGAGTTTGCAAAAACATTGGCACCTTTGTTCTGTGATCAACCAGGATACATCTGCATGCAATCCTGTACACACTGTAAGCTACGATAGCAGTGTAAACGGCAATACAGTCCTCGGTTCGTCCACCATTAATTTAGTGATTGGAAGCACAGAGCGTGACAAGCTCCACCACCAAAACTAAGGAACCCCATTTTCATTCCACACATCACTGAAGCATTTTGAATATTACACACATTGGCTGCATATGCGGTTAGATGAAAACGATGCTGCATTGGTGTGGTTGAACAGAGTAACCATGTAGAAAATTTCCTCTTCAAAATGTTTGGACAAACCATGAGTCTAACCTGACCACATTGAATCAGCTGAACTTTTGAACCTTGGCCGCTGAATTATCCCAGAGATTTAAAAAAAATGCTTTTCCACTTCACATATCTGGCTAACTCAAATAACGGTCACAAACTTAAAAAAAAATCTAATCTGAGAGCAATAACCTCGATTAGACCTTCCTCTGTCACATTTTATTTAAAGTGTATTGTCCTTTATTAAGTTACTGGAAGGTTTGTATGTCAGAAAATTTTAAACAGATTTAAAGAAAAGTTATTCTGATGCAACATGGAAAAGAAGAAATCATTTTTAATAGATTTTATTTAATGTAAAATCTCATTGTTGCACAATATTGAAGAACTGCAATATTTCACATTTTTAAAAAATCTAATACAAATAAGTTCGTTTCAAGTTCGTTTAATTCATATAGCGCTTTTCACAACAGACATTGTCTCGAAGCAGCTTTACAGTAAACCAAATTAAAGGAGGGTTAAAGGATTAAAACTTTTGCAGGTATTTGATATGTTGACCTCAACACTAAACTTTAAAAACTTCTTGTAGTCATCCAATTTGGAATTTAAATCTATGAAGTACAGGGTAAGTTTACATGAACATTTGATCACCGAACAGGCGCTTATGTTTTTACTCATGCAGTGCTGTATAATAATTTTTTTGTAAACGGCATGGATCGACTGCCACCTGTAGGTTTAGTAGTCATTGTGTGTAGCATTTCAGGGTTGTTTTTCTTTATACACTGTGTGAGATTAAACAAAAAACCTGGGTATGTGTGTACATGGCCTAAATGAAGTGACATTACTGGAGAGTTTAATCTTTCAACATCGTTTGCAACACCGTGGCTTTTCTCCACTAGGGATCTAACCATTGTTTTTGGTTTTTGTTTTCCTCCTTTAGGTCAGCAGAGCAGTTATGGCAAGGCTACTCGTGGGGGTGGAAACCATCAGAACAGCTACCAGCCGTATTAATGCATGAAACTGGATTTTGCTAATGGTAAGGTTTTGTGTTTGTTGCAGGCCCCACTCAGCCTAAATATTAAAGATCAATAGACACTAAACTGCCATGCTAATGCATTTCAATGCACTGTGAGTTGAGTACATGTCTATAGATCTTTAATTGCCCTTGTTTGTGTAGCCATTTTGCCTTTTTTTAGTGTGCCAGAAAAACGTAAGTGTTTTTCAGTAGGTTTTCCATTTCCTCCTCCTGCTTTAACAGGTGATCATAAAGGAATAACATAAAACTTGATAGCATTGCTAACAGGTAAAGTACAGCTAAGGGGTACAGAGTAAGGACGCCTCTCCTTATTTTTCCTTCCTTTCCCTAATTCTGATTATTGTACCTTGTTTGTACCTGCCAGCGGGGACTTCATTGCAGGCCGTGTGTCACCTGACCACGACATTCTCTGGGCGTCGCACATAGCGGGCAGAGAGCACGGCATGCACAAGAAAGCACTTTCCTGTGGTATGGTCTCTTCAAACTTCCTGTACCAGCGTAAAACAAACAAAAAGACAAAGGAGATTGCCCCATTTTCATTAAATTGATGGTTTTGGTTAACAGTTCTAAATGTGCTTTTTTCCAGGACTTTGTTAATGTAACCTAAAAGTGATTTTTATAACTGCATTGTTGTATGCTCTGTTTCAATTCTAGTGCTCTTGTATTTCAGTTGTGGAACCTCAGTGACATTTTATTTATTTATTTTGTTTCCTTAAACTGGTCACCTCCCTTGTAAATAACTGCATAAACTCTCTCATAATGCTTGCTTTTTCTTTAGAGGCCATAGAGAACTTCAAATGGGTACACCTCAGTGCTTTTCCCTAAACCTAGCTTTTAAAGATCATATGTTAAGTGAGTTTACAAAGCCATTAAAAGCTGCAAAATCTACTTAAACTACAAAACCAACACATATATTATTGGCTAAATGCAAAAGGAGAAGGTTTTGGATGAAGGCAGATATGTTTGGGCTAGCTCTTTTAGTTGGTTGACTGACCTCTTGGAGCTGAAGCTTTTGCTGGCTTATGAGCTGCTCTGACAGTCTGAGATGGTAAACATATGATCTTTAACATTTAATGATGGTTTTCCTAGTTTAAAACCTACAGCTCAAGAAGTTAAACACTAAATCATGGACATGCTGTGCTGAATTTGTACAGATCTGTTTGATTTCATCTTTTGTGTCTTCTCTTGTAGGTGAGCTGTGTGGCTTCGAGAGTGCTTCTTGGAGGCAGCTTGTGGAATCCTGTCCTTAAATGGCTATTAAAACAATATTCGGTCCTCTGGGGCTTACTCAGCGTCTAATGTTGTAAATAGTGAGGTCTTTTGTTTCCAAGTTTGTCTTTTTCCATGCTTTGTTCAGATCGAACCTGTAGGTTTTGTGCTGATGTGTTCTTAACTCTAGATTAGGAAAAGTGACCTTTATTTTGTATTTTAGTTCTTTTCCTGGTGTTTTTTTTTGCATAAAGCGATTAAAAATCTGAAACAAATTGATATGTTTTTGGGTTTTACTTACCAACATTTTATGTAGTATACATATTTGAACATTTTACGAAATACTTGTAAGAAACTTCATTTCCCATGGAGTGACCAATGATCGTTGAGTGACGTTGTTTGTGCGTGGTGGCGCAAGCACGTTGTTTCCGTTGATCCGCCATTTTGTGAATGGACGACTCTGACACCGACATCCCCGAAATAGACTAAACCTTTACATTAATACACAATTTAAGCGATTTGCAATCATAATTGCAACCCAAACACATTCCAATTTTGAACACTCCAGAATTCCGTACCTCTGTTGAGAGCTAAGCAAGAAATGGAAGATCAGTATCAGGACGAGGAGACGCCGATGAAGATGGAGGTGGGTGATGGAGAGGAGCAGATCCCGGCCGATGATGGTGGAGAGACGGATGCGGCGGGTTCCAAGATCGACGCCAGCAAAAATGAAGAAGACGAGGGGTGAGCCTCAATGATGAATCCGAATAGCATCGAAATAAGAGCGATAAGTGTGTCGCAAGTTGATTGGTTAACTATTTGTCTATCTAATCAAGTCTAATTAACGCAACGTTAGTTACCTTCTTCCAGGTTGTTCATAACATTGATATGTGAAAATGTAAATACCTTTACCCAAGATTAATGTTAATGCCAAGCATCATCTCGAAATGTCAATGTTGGATGAACGTAGGAAAGAAATAACGTTAACAATTGATCCTGCTTTTGTCACTGCAATACAACAAACATATTTTGACATGTTTTTTTTTATCAGCGTTCTGCGATTCGTGGTTAAAATGGCGACCAGTGTCACAAAAGCAAAGGCTACAATCTATTATTATATGTTATAGAACAGGGTAGTTATTGTGGGTCATTTCTTTTATTTGTATAACGTTAGTCTTATGTCCTATTGACGAGTGACAAATGAAAGCATTGTTTAATTGTTTTTTATTTGAAAATGGTAATGATCCACAAAGTACCAACTGAAACTTTATAAAAACAACTAAATTCCAAACACATTTGCCTTTCAAATGCAGCCGTGTCAGATAGCAAAGTATCACTCAATGGATTTAGTGACATTCTTGTAATAATATTGATGGTCTACAATTAAATATATCTATGTGCGTTTGGAAGAGAGCCTTCTTGATGTCTTTCTTTACAAAATAAGGTATCGTTATCCTTTCCCAGATCTCTTACTGTTCTATAAATTCAATTTTTTTGCAAATATGTGGGTTCTGCATTTAATGAAACAACCCCTAATGTTTATTTTGCCAAAAAACACAAAATACTTAGTTGTGTAAATTATGATTCTGTACTTTTCCCTTAAATGCCCCATGGCCAGTACTTAAAAATCAGCTTAGCATCTACTGTTTTGGGCAGTTTGAAGACAAAATGTCTGCACATGCTCAGATGAGATTGTTGACCGACTGCGTTATCAGACTCCGCCTAAAAGGCTTGTCTCTTCCATTGAATAATCACAATTTTAATCTATGTGAACTGCATTTTTTGTGTGTTCTCATTTGAATAACTCCTGTATGTATTATTATTAGTTTATGTGATTACCGGTATGTGAAAAGCAAGATATCAGGGAAAGAAACACATGTCGGCGAACCAATATCCAATCAAATTGCTCTTCTGTGCTGTCTTCAGACAGCTGTTTCTGGTTTCAGGACCCCTCAGTACCCATAAATTTTGCCTGGCTTAAATCCCTCTCTTCCTGTGCTAATTTGAGCATTTTTGTAGAACAATTCGCCTTGCCATCTGAACCAAAAAGCGTGGTTAAAATCCATGGTACATACCAAGCTGAACCAAGATTTTGTGTACGGTGAATTTACTTTTTACGATGAAGAGTGAAGTTTTGGTGTCTGAAATAGTTGCCGGCCTTCGTGGACAAACAGAAGTATGGATGTGCACAGATATATTATGTGGTGAGGAGGAGCTCCAGATTCATTTGTTTTTTGCTTGTGTGTAACTTACCGTGTCTTTCCTTTCGATTAATCCTACAACAAGGATCCAAGTTCATTTCTTGTTACCATTGCGGTTGTTTACCTAATCATATTAAATTTGCCACTCTGTATGGCATGCTTAAACACCACTAAATACATGCGTTATTGCTTCATAAAGTAAAGTTTACTGTGTTTGATCAAAATGTTAATGTCTTGGTCTGTTGCACATAGTGACCCATGGTTGCTCTTTTCTGGTTCACCCCTTTTCTGGTCTCTCTCGCTCTCTCCACTGTTTTGTATAAAATAGTAATAAAGAATTGACCACAAAATAATCTTTTAAAAAAAAAAGATGTTTGGGTATAGTAAAAGTAATATGTGTAGTAAATATTAGCACAGTTACAATAGTAAGAACTGTTGCCAATGTTCATTTTACAGTGTAGCACAACATGTGAGAGTTCCACATCCCACATGCAAGCATTAGGCAGCTCCACACATACTGAGAAAAGCCACAAGATTTCAAGCCATTGTTCCCAAGGTTTTCATTGCATTTCTTGAAGTTTTCCCTGTTATGAGCAACAACTTTTGATACTCGATAAAACCTTTTTGTTTTGTCTTCCTGTGGCTGATTTTGAGCGTAATTACACGACCCAAAACTGTGCATTTTCTGTACAGGGAAAAAACTGCCCCACTGTTTACACGTTAAACCCCAACTTTTCATTTGGCATCAGTTTCACTGCAGAGTATGGATCATTTCAGCTGTTTAGTTTCAACACGGTTCTCTTGCTTTTAATTTCTGTGTCGCTTCAGAGTGCCTTTAGCCAACATTAGAGTAGTTTTGCATTCATAACATTTAATCATAACTATCACGCTTTTTTTCTGCTCCTCTGCAATGGGATCATCTATGTCTCCTTGTTTGATAAAGACTTAATTTTGTGGTACTGTTGAAAGCTTTTCTTGACAAACATTGTTGGTACCTTGTCAAAAAATTACCAAAAGCATCTGTACTAAGGACGGAATGCAGTGTCGAAGTGTCAAAGTCTGGCATGGTACCATACAGTGGTAGACCTGACCTTTTACTACTGGTCATGTTAACAAGGACCCTTTTTGGAAAACGTTACATATTGTGCTTTTAAATACGCCCCTTGTGGCGCCTGAGTTGATGTCCATGGTTGTAATACATGGGTTCCTCTGGTACTGAACAGTCTTTAATCACAAGCTGCTCATGTAGGAAGATTTCAATGCTGACTGCCTCTTTAGTCTTTTCAATGCCGATTTTTGTCTAGTTGTAGACAATTTCAACGCTGACTGCCTCTTTAGTCTTTTCAATGCCGATTTTTGTCTAGTTGTAGACAATTTCAACGCTCTCTAAAACCACTTCCATTTTTAGGGAGCATGGTGGTACAGTGAGTTGTGCTGTTTTTTTCCCAACTGGGTTTTTCCTCCCGTAGTCCAAAAACATACTTCGGCTAAATTACAGTCTAAACTAAATTATCCTTTGGCGTGAACCTGGACCTTTCAACCATTGTGAGCAACTGTGTGATACTGACCGGTGGAACAAAGATAATGGATGGATGATGCTCGTTATTCAGCTAAACATTTTCTTCCTGTCTTGCTTTAGGAAATTGTTCATTGGAGGCTTGAGTTGGGACACGACGAAGAAAGACCTAAAAGATTACTTCGGTAAATTTGGGGAAGTGGTCGATTGCACTTTGAAAATGGATCCTTTGTCCGGCCGATCCAGAGGATTTGGATTTGTTCTGTTTAAAGAGGCTGGAAGTGTGGAAAAGGTAGCTCTAACCAATGAAACTTTCTACCCAATTGACCATCTGATGTTCGGCACTGATCATTTTCTCTCCTTATCAAAGGTTATCGTGCAAAAGGAGCACAAACTGAATGGAAAAGTGATCGACCCCAAGAAGGCAAAGGCAATGAAAACCAAAGAACCTGTGAAGAAAATCTTTGTGGGAGGACTTTCTCCGGACACTCCAGCACAGAAGATTAGAGAATACTTTGATGCTTTCGGAGAGGTGTGGATAACGAGGATGTTTGTGATCTATAATTGGACAAGAATCAAGAAACACTTATTTTATTAGTTTAATAACACATGACAAGGTTTGTAGGGTCATTATATGTTATGTGGGTGTTTATGGAAACTTAAAGATCTAGCTCTGCATAAACATAAATTAATCTTAGAGCAAGAGTTTCGCTGTTATAAATGACTGGTCAAATGAGCAGTCATTCCGTTTTTGATCAAGTAAACCGCCATAGCATTTAATAGTACACTTTTTTTCTCAACCTATAATTATTATATCTACCGGTATATAGCCCTCCAAAATTGTTATCTAAAGTTGTGAATTAAATGTATGCACATAATGGAAGGGAAGAGAACAAGAGAACTAAATAGTTCCTTATGAACTGGCACCAATTATCAAAAGAAAAATGGAAGTTGCTGTGTTAGGAGAATGCAATATTTTTTCTTAGGACAGGTAGATGAAACGCTGTAAGTGATGTCATGTCTTTTTGAGAACGCAGCCAGTCATTACTTTGTGCAATGAAATTGATCCATTGGTTAGTCCATTAATGCTGCCCCATTTTCAACAGAAAAATGCATTGCCTTTGCTGTACAAACTTGCATACATGTTTATTCGGTTGGTGTGTTTCCATTGTAGTTTCTGCACAGTTGTCTTCTTGGATAAAAAGTTGATCCTACTTAGTTATGCGCATTATTTTTAATGTGCATTTTCAAAAACTAGGTGCATTTTGGCGTTTCCATCCATGTTTTTTATGTGATATTCCAAAAGATGCATAAAAATAGTTGGATTAAAATGCAGCTAATGATGCGTCGACGCTAGCTTTACTCAGTAAACCTACACAATTAGCAAATACTGTATATTTACCAAAGGTTGTATTAACCAAAAAAAGTTAGTGTTGTACTTGTATGTACTGCTTTGGGCTCTACATCACAACTCAGGAACATATGAACAACAGCTGTTCAGGTTCAAATCAGGTTGTAAGTCTGATATGAAGCAACGTTTTGTTGAAAATATGGCATTTATTTTCCTTTTGGGTCTGGGTGTTAGCTCTGCTTGAATAGAAGTGTGGGAGGGGGTTACCCTGATTGGCAAGTAGATGTGAGTTGAAGGTTTTGGGTTAATTTTGGCGGATTGTAGCCTATGGACCCCTAGAAAAAGAATTTTGGAACATAATTCAATTAATGTAATTACAACTTCACTTATGTATTTGGTGGGGAAACAACCCTGTAACTGCCATTCAGTATAAATCTAAATATTAAGAAAATAATGTGTTCACCCTTCTCATGAGGATTTTCCCCTGTTTACTTCAAAACATTCACATTAGTGTGCTTGAGTTTAGAACTTTAAGTGCAATGTGAGTTTATGCCAGCGGCGAGTCATAACTTAAAAGTTTTTAGATGAGTTTGTCCCATTCTGATATATAACTATTGAAATGATTGAATGTGATTTTTCCTCAGGTGGAAACCGTTGAGCTACCAATGGAGCCTAAAACGAATAAAAGACGAGGGTTTTGTTTTATAACTTTTAAAGAGGAGGAGCCAGTGAAGAAAATCATGGAGAACAAGTACCACAACATTGGGTTAAGCAAGGTAACAGAGAAACTCATTCTAGTAATGTTATGAAGACATCATGTTACAAATGTGACAAGTCGTCATTTAATGTAATGCATGCTAAAGCCAAGCGTAGCCCAGTAACACAATAACACTTTGTTTACAGTGGTAAAAAAAATCTACATTTTTAGGTTATTATATATATTTTTATATTAGGTTTAACGGTAAGAATACACCTTTGATTTTACTACAGTGTTGTCGCAGTCCGTTGTTCGAAATGATACTCTACCCAGCCGTTGGTGAAATGTCCGTGGGCTTTAAGCGAATTGTTATTTTTAAAGTGCTCTGATGTGTATGCACTTTTCCGTGAACAAGAACACGGCCTGTGGCATCTACTCCCCAACTTTTCCCTCCTAGGGATCTTGATAGCTAAGTAATGCCAGTTTGTCAATATAACGTTCCCTTGCATCTTTTTGAACCCTTTCACAGTACTGAACCCACCAGATTCTATTGGTTTATTGTTTTTGTGCATTTTATTATGTGAGCAGTGTGAGGTGAAGGTGGCCATGTCGAAAGAGCAGTATCAGCAGCATCAACAGCAACAACAGCATCAATGGGGAGGAAGAGGAGGATTCTCCTTCAGAGGCCGGGGCAGAGGAGGTGTGTCTTCGTCATTCTTCCTGTACTAGATGTTTTGCATGACTCTGCTGTGATTTAAAATGCAGCTGGAAGGTAGAAACTGAGTTGTTTCACAAAAAAAAAAAAACACAGAGAATGCATGTTTCCATTGTTTATTAATGCTCAAAGCAAAAAAAAAAAAGCCTTTAAGTTCCAAAGGATGTTAGCAGGAAGTGGCTTGAAAACCAGAGTCTTCGGTTAGACTATGTCTATTCCGAATGCAATAAAAATGAAACAAGAATTTGCTTTCCCATTCAAATTTTTTACTTGTATACTTTTCATATTTGTTTTATGCACATTTTCTTTTCTTACTAAGGAGTTGGTAAAATGTAATTGAAATTACTTGACCAAGATTGGAACTGAGACTCTTTTAGAACATCGTTTTATTTGGCTGCACAAATCTACTACCATTGTCACCATCTTCAACCAGGACTTTTATTTGTTTGTCCCTTTAATCTACATGTTTGTTAAAAAAGGGTTCTAAGATGATTAGTAAGCTAATCTTTCACAGTGTAGAAATGAGATAACATTACTCTCTAACCATCATTAACCCGTATTAATTGTGACTTTTGATTGATGTTTGTTGCAGGTCCCAATCAGCATTGGAACCAGGGATATGGAAATTACTGGAATCAAGGTTATGGAAATTACGGAAACTATGGCTACAACAATCAAGGCTATGGTGGATACGGCGGCTATGATTACTCGGGTTACAACAACTACTACGGATATGGTGACTACAGCAGTATGTAATACTGTTTGTGAACGCACAGATGAAAAACTAAGGATATATTGTATCGTGGATTATCGGTACTCTACCCGGACTGTGACAGTTGTGCACTAAATTATCTGAGCAGAATGCACATGCTTGTATCATACATGCCTTACGCGCCGAGAGAAAACATTGCTGCAGTTGCTTTTTGTCTTACAGGGAAGGCTTGCTTGCACAAAGCTCTGCTGTACATATGTATTATAATAACTATGGTGCTAAACATAGAAAGGGATGTCTTAGCTTCAAAACACATTTGTCAAAGTGCCTTTGAATCCATTGGACATGTAAATCTGTAGGCCATGCTAAAAAATGACCACTGGACAGTGGTTGTTTTTAGAACATAATAAACAGTTTTCAAAAATTCACTCAATTACTCCACAAATCCTTGACTCTCGCTATATTGTCAGAATGCAGTATTATGATTATATTTAAAGCCCAAGTATACTTTTTATATGTGCACATTTGTGCAGAATTTCATGTGATACTCAAATTGAGCAAAAATGTCTGATTTGAAATATTTGTATGTATATATTTAATTCCCCCCACCCTTCTTATTTTTGGCCATTTTCAGAAGTTTGTACTTGTTTTTTCTCCGTTTCTCTTCCAGTTCAGTGCTGACGTCTAGTGGACAAAAACAATGGCTGCCAAAAGCATGTTTTCTCTTAAGGGGGAAAAAAGCAGGATCACACATCGAACACATGTCCTTGCGAATACATAATGATCTTAAGGTTCACACCAATCTTTTTTACTCGTGCTTACCGAACATTTTTTCACTGGCTGATGACCTATAAGCATACCCCACACCCCAATGCACAAGGTGGCGCTGTGTAGATTTGTGCGTTTGACACAGAAGAGGAAGAGAGTTGGTGTTTCCATGCTTATTATAACCACTTGCAAGGTATTAACTTTATTACCACAACTTGGAGCTTCTAAGACTCGCTTGTTTACACAGAAAAAGTATTTGTGATTGTTGAAGCCAATGGTTAAGACGCTTATAAAATAAGTCGATTGTGTACATGCCACTGAAGCTTGTTTTCTGTAGCTTCAGACACATAGAAAGATGTCAATTTTTAAGTGTTTATTCAAAACAAAAATTGAGCCAGTGGCATTTTTTTAGATTATGCTTTAACCCTGATGTTTTGTATGCAGTCATTAGCGATCTGAAGTAATTAAACATCTGTGAAAAACAATGTTCAGTGTGCACTGGCCTTAAGTATACTTTGGGCTTTAACGTAAGTATCTTGTCGAAATCTCCAAATTGGCTCCAAATTTGAAGTCACAGTATCACTGGGAGTCTTTTATCCACCTTTCTCATGGATTTTCTGGAGCTCAAGACTATTAACAATAGACTTGTGCATTGTTTCTCTTTTGTTCTCCTGACTCCAGATGAGCAGAGCGGCTACGGAAAGTCCCCGAGGCGAGGAGGCCATCAAATCAACTACAAGCCATATTAGCGTTGAAGCTGCGGCAGAAACCTTCAGGTAAGACTTTACGACTCAAACTGAGGCCTATGTAGTCCAAATTGCCCTTTTTGTAATGTACAATGTTCAATTTTTGTTTTCTTTAACGTTTCACAGCACCCTGAGGTGCTTTACTGTAGTGGTAACATATTTTGGCAGATTGTTGCCATTTTTAACTGTAAAAGTTAACAGGTACCGTACTGCTAAATGGGATTAAACCAGAGAATTTGGAAGAATAGACAAGGCAAGAAAACGGACGAATGTTGTCATCTAACTCTGACATTGTTTGTACCTGCCAGCGGGGACTTCCTTGCAGGCCAAGCGCTGACTTCCCGAATGTCTCAGGCCCGCTCAATGCGGACACGGGTACGAGAGGTGTACGCTCTCGAATGCTCCCATTTGGTATGGTCTTCCAACATCCTGTATATGACTTCTAAAAACTACAACAGCTACTGCTACGTCTACAAACCCTAAATAAGGATCTTTTTTTTTAAATGTTCCTCTTAATTCTTGATACTGCTGTAATGTAATGACATTTTTTACAGGCACCATCAAGTAATGGTAAAATTTGGAGTAAAATTAACTCTTGACTACTTTTTGAAGGATTCAGCTTTCTCTGGGTTCTCCAGTAATCTTAACTGTAATGTTTGCTGTTCTTTATTTGTAGCTGTAAATGTCCATGAACTAAATGCTGGTTTGCACTCGGATGCCGCTGTGCCGGAGAAGTGCTTTTTATATTTGTATTGATATTTGTGATTTTTCTTATGACAGCCAATGGAAAAAAACATCAACCGTAAACAGCATTAATTTCACCTAACGTTTCTCTTTTTAACCTCTGGGAAGGTCCTAATGCTTATACTTGTAATGTTTTCTGTTTGTGTTGGGTTTTAGGATTGTATTCACTGTTATTTTAATGTAAAGTCACATCTTTTCTCTTTTTTGGGGTTCCTTAACATTCGACGCGTCTCGTCATGATGGAAACTTGAGATCTTCTGTTTTGTTTTTCAGGTGCACATCAGTCCTGGAGGGGAGAACGTAAGGGGCCAGAAGTTGAAAAGAGAGTCTGTTCAGAAATTACAACACTTATTGGTCGCCAATTATTTCATCAGTTCAGATATGGAACCACTCACTCAAGTGTTACTTTATACAAGATTTGATTTTTCATGTTTTTCTTGTCAAGAGCTTGTTTTCTTTTTTTAATGTCCTGCTTGTAGCTGTCATCATTTCCGCTCAGTACAATGAAGAATAAACAGTGCAAGTCATTTAGAAGTCATTTGTATGCAGGTATTTTAATTTATTAGCATTTAATCAGTGTTTTGCTACATGTATTCCATTAGTGAACTGCAAATCAATAAAACGTTTGAAACCTCAAGTCTGCAATTTCTTGAGCATGAAAGTTATAATTCACCCTAGAAAAGAGTTACAGTTTTCAGTCATGATTTTAAAACAAAATTGTGTAGTTTCCTTAGTGGGTCTGCCAATTTCATACTGGAGACATGTGGATAATGAAACTAAAGGTTTTATGTTCATGGGAGATTCTGTTCAATTGAATTCTGTTTACTCTGTAATTTATTGCTACTAAAAGGCATATTTCCCAAACAATCAACTGGTTGTAGAGCTTGAGTGGCTTTATAGGAAAAACTTTTAATAAAATACAAAATTTGGGAAATATTAACTTTTTTTGTTGTAAAACATTTACGTTAACATTTGTTACGTTAGTGCTTCAAATTAAAATGAAAATATTTGATTTAGCTCGGTTAAGTGACTAATCAACGCAATTCTGCGTGTTTAGGAATTCTATTAATGATTGTGTTGCTAATAGTGGTTAAATTTGTTGTTAGCGTTTGATGCCACTAAGACAACGTAAATGCAATTTTGGTGTATAAAACATTGATGATACAGTTCTCTCATCTACTGGGTTTTATTAATGACTAAATGTGTAAAATGGTTTGAATACCGACAGTAAACATTAAATATAGTTTTACGTTATATCATTTCTCGACAATGTTTAACGTTAAATGTTTTTCTTTTAGTGTTATTTTGTAGGCCATAACGTTACACAATATTAGCATTTCTTCTGAAGCCGTTCATTTTATAACGTTATCACTAATTCATTTAACGTATCATTAATCACTAACCTGTTGCTAAAACAAGCTAGCATCTGCTAACCATATGCTAAAATCTTGTTTATGGATTTTATTCATTTAAAACGCCTCCCATTTTAATGTTTATCTGAAGACTACTTCAACTTTATAATACAAAAGCAATTGTATTTCAGATACAGAATTTAAAAAAAAACTCCTATCTTTCACGTTCAGGCCTATATGTGAAAAATGAAAGCTAAAGCATTTTTGAAGTAGGTTATTTTCTTTTACTGACAAATTTCACTTTTGGGAACTGTCTCCATATATAATTCTCTCATTTTTACAATACACACACATGCCAATAATAATTTTTTTTATATACAAGTCACTTGTCTTGTTGCAAAAAGCATATATGTGAGTATTGAAGCCATCAAGCCGACCCCACCTTATGTACTTTGCCATGCTTTACAATCTGGGCCATGAATACAAGGTGATGTCAGAGTAGGTAAAGCAATCTAGAAACATCAAACAAGTCAAGTGAAAAATGAAAGATTTACACCATCTGTAACTAAAGCTTTACATTGTTCTTGTTCTTGAAAAATGTGGAGTTTGGTGATCAGTAAAAAGATGAACACCCCATTCACAAGATGTACACAGAAGAAAATCAGGAAAGCAGCAGGTAACCACTCAGTGTTTAATTTTATAGTTGTAGACCTCAATTAGGAACATATGAGGCTTTGCTGTTTAGTTAGTAAACAATGTAAAATTGAGGTGGTGTGGCCATCATGCGAAGAAGAGTCAACATGACCCAAATTGTTCTCTAAACACTTATTAGCAAGAGTCTATACATAGCTCGTACAGTATGTCAGGTGGCTGTCCTAGGAACATCTTCTGTGTGATCGATTTGCTTTTCTAGTTTTATTAGTTTAAAATGAAAATCATTTAAAAAAAGATTCTTCACTGTTTCTTTACCAGTTTGAAGGTGCTATACAGCACTTGTTTGGTTTAGAAAAACCCTAAGAACTTTTTGGTTCTTCACCAGTTCTTTGCTGGTTCTTTGTGGGTTTGTAGGTGCAATATAGCTCTTTTTTTACTTTAAAGAAGCCCTTAAAATCTGTTTGCTTCTTCACCAATTATTTGCTGGTTCTTTGCGGGTTTGAAGGTGCTATATAGCACTTTTCCACTTTAAAGAACCCCTTAAACTCTACTTGGTTCTTCATTGCCGCTTTGATGGTGCTTCAAAGTACCACTTAGGCTCTTTTTGACACTTTGCTGGTTCTTTGTAGGTTTGAAGGTGCTGAATAGCACTGTTGTGTTTTAGAGAACCCCTTAAGCTCTTTTTGGTTCTTCACCAGTTTTTTTGCTGGTTCTTTGCCAGGTTTGAAAGTGCTATTATGATCACATTATGCTGTTTTTGGTTCTTTGTGGTTTTTGGGGTACTATTACAGCACTAGGTTAGCGTTAGTGTTATGGCCTTTTTGGTACTTGTAGTTCTAAAATAGTTCTCTGTTGTTTTTAATGTGCTCTATCTATATAACATTCACATATTCACTCTGCTTTAACATGTTGTCTGTTTTATTGGTGTGCTGGAGAAAGGACTTGTGTAGTGAACAGAAAAAAGGTCAAAACTTTCTGTCACTCAGTTAACAAAGCCGTCTTTTTTTCCTCTCAGAACTGTTTAGTTAATGTATTCTGATAATTAGGTTTAATGGCTTTTTGCAAGTCTCATTCTGTGTTTATTTCACTGAGATTAAAATAATCCTAATGAGACTTGTTCTAAATGTGCTAATTTACGATGACGGCAAGGAAGCAGAAAGATAATTAGTTAATTAGAAATGGTAATTCTATGGTAAGCATACATTCTCATTGACATCATGCCAGGCACATTCTCCTACATAAAAGTCCATCAGAGAGAAGTTAAAAGCTTAAATAAACAAATTCAACACAGTTCATTGAAAGACAATCTTACACAAGGACTTGCTAGATGTGTATAAGAGACAGGTTCAACACAAAACAAAAAAGAAAAAAAAATTCCCTCAAAAAACAAGGCCAGAACAATGTGAAAATTGTATAAAAAAAAAACAACAAAACATTTCAAGCACCCAGAACTTTAAAAAAACACAAGCCATATCACAGGTTTTGTACTTCAAGGTTTATCCATTGTTTTCACTACTAGATGGCACTGTGTGACGATCGTGCATTTTCTTTTGAATTTGAATTACCTTTGAAATTGTCATAACTCTTTTAATGGTCATTTAAATCCCAAAGAATCAACCCCAAAAAACTTTTTGAAACTTAAACATTACAATTGAAATCAAATTAAACAATAGCTGGGTTTTGTCATTTTTACTTACCGTAATTTAAAACCACTGTTTTATTTTGGTGTCAAGTTAAGTAAGTGTTCAGAAATTTCATGAAATGAGATGCTCATGAACTGAGAGCAGACCCCGCTGCTATAGCATTCGAGACTCTCTGGTGACCTTACAAACCTAAGAACATGCATTAGGCTAAGTGAATAATCTAAATTCATTATTCAATTCTAAATTGAATAATGTGAATGTGTGTGTTGCCTTGCGATGGACTGGCAACCTGTCCAGGGTGTACTCCGCCTCTCGCCCAGTGTGCACTGGAGACAGGCACCAGCAGACCCCTGTGACCCCGAAAGGGATTAAGCGTGAAAGAAAATGGATGGATGGATGGATTTTATCACAGATTATGAAATAAACGTTTATTTAGCAAACGCCACACTACATTTATGATTCCCAGGGTGCTTTTCAGAGAGTCCATCAAAATTACAGAGACAACTACAGAAAGAATTAATGAACAATTACTGTTGCTGCCCGCCTGCCTATACCCAAAAGCCTACCCAAAAGGCTGACCAAAGATCAGTCAACCGCTGGGCAGCAGAGATACAAAATGCTCAATCAAACAAAGCTCAATTTGAAGCCTGGTTTGTAAGACGCTGCTCTGCTGCTGAATGTGGAGGAAATTACTCAGCATTTTTCCCTTAGGTCTGCTAATGCCGTGTCAGTTATTCATACCTCACTGTCAGCAACTGCATGTTCTCAGAGGATTTATCTTTACACTTGCTCTGACCAACAGCAATGGTTCAGACAAACAGGACTTGTACCTGTTTCCTACACCAATATACTAAACGTGGCCAATCACGGCACGACTGTACTATAGAATGATTAAAATGGCAATTAGGTCTTAAAAGCAATTATGTTTTGGTGATAAATTATAATATACAAAGGCTGACCAGTTTATTTATTGTTCTTTATCAGTGATGGAACAGTACAGCTACTGTAAAGCTTTCGTAAAGCTGCATTTGGTCATGTGCTTACGCAGTAAAAATGTTGTACATTGTCATTGAACTTTAGCACTTAAATAGCGTCTCTGTGGCTTCATTAGAGTCACATGGATTGACTCAGGTATTACAATGTCTTGCAGTACCTTGAATTTGTTATTAAATTCTCTCATGTCTGATTTGAAATAACTTGATGTGGATAAAATATCTGATAGAAGATGTATGGGTAGTGACTTGGGTCTTACTGTAGCCTGCAGATCATCAGTTTTATCGATAAGGTCGTCTAGTCTCTCTCCTCTCTCCAGGACCTTGTTAATGTTGTCTTTGAGAATCACTTTGACGTCATTGACCTGGTCCTGTACTTGGTTGAGTTTGCTGGGTGCCGAAGCTTCAGGGTTGTTGCAATCAGCCTTCACATTAAAAAAGAAAAATGAATGTAGAAAAAGATTAACACAAGACAAAAGGAACGACTTCGTAGATTTGGACACAATGAGGTCAATAAGGGAGTTTATTTAACTCTAAAGGTTTTGCTGTGTATGGCTCCAGTGTGTTTTAATTTTTCTTGTGTTTCCAAGGAAACAACAATGTTTACATATACAAAGTTTGATTTGATAAGGTTTAATGTGATATCAGCCCACCATGTGCAGCTATAACAGCTTCAACTCCATTCTTATAAGAGGCACATTGGAGAGTTCAGACACTGATGTATAGCTGGGCTTCAGTTCGTCCCAAGGACTTTAAATTGGGTTTGAGGTAAGGACTGTGGTGAGTGTGTCTCACATGGGCTGCTGACTGACCTTCTGATCATGGTAACAATACGAATTTTCAACTCTACTCCCCCATGTAATGAATGAACAAAAAAAACAACTGTTAAAAATAATTTATCTCCAATGGTGTCAGGGTTTTTCATCTTATAGACCGATCACTCATCTTGCTTTTACAGTGGAAAAACTGAAGTCATGCTGATTGGTTCCCGACACCAGATAGGGCGTTTGAAAACTGGGACCTTAAGTCCGTCTCTGACTGGTTCTCCGTGGAAAATGAGGAACCTTGGTGTGACATTTGATCCAAGGCTAACTTTCGAGCAATTTGTTCAATCCACCTTCATTTTACCACCTGCAAAATGTAGCAAGACTGCGTCCTAGGCTGCATTTCTCTTTTGCTGAAAAACGAATCAATGCATTTGTTGTGCTCTGTCTGGATTATTGTAATGCTCTCCTGGCTGGGGTTTTTTAGATCTACAGGTTGCAGTATTTTCAGCTGCTGGTGCCTTAACCGGGTCCGGAGCACACAAACACATCACACCTGTCCTGCACCAGCTCCCGGTCCACTTCTGTGTGGATTTGAAAAATGTTACCCTCGCATATAAAGCACTCCATGGTCTGGCCCCTGATTACTTGTCTTTTTTTGTTTTTATCTTTTTATCTACCTCTGTTCTAATAAAACTAATTTTGTTTAATCCAGTATCTTTACTCTTTAATTGCCAAGATCTTAAAGATGCCACTGTTTTGGATTAAAAACTAAATGACATTTTCAAGGTCAAAAATGATTGTGAACTGGATTTTTTTTTACCTTTTACATTAGTAACAACATTAGCGTTGATAGGTTGCTAGATTTTGAAGGTGGCAGTTTTTGTCCCATTGACTTCCTTTATAATTACTTTTTTTTGTAATGCCATAACACCAAATAATCATGCATTTTTAATTTTTGGTTGTAATTCCTTTTAGGACAAGGTACAATGTTTGATTTTCACTTTAGATCACCGTTTTCAACCATTAACCTTTGAAATAGGCCTATGCAAAAAAAGCTTAGTTTCTAACTAGGATACGAAGTGGGATACATGTATGTGCGTTTTTTTTTTTTAAATCAGTGACATAATGTAATAACTTCGCAATTGAAGGATAAAAATCCTGGATTAAAATCCTGTTAACAGCCACAGACAACACGAAAGGGTAATAAACTTGGCCAGATTGCATTTTTGAGTTCCAGAAAAAATTCAAAACATTTTCCTAAAATATGTGTAAAAAGAGGATTTGTCACCAAAAATCTTTTCAAATGATCAAACAGAGAAAAAGTTTAATTTTTGAGCAAATTTCTTCTCAAAATCAACCTGAAGTGGATGAAACACATCCCCAGCAACACATAAGTCTCGTCTACAAAAACCCTCACCAGGCCTAGTGTCTGTCTATCTGATCACAGAAAAATGGACCTACAGAAATATTTTCAACTACAGAACTCGCAGCTTCACAGCAAGATGTTTAAGACGTGTTGAAATGAACAAGGTACACTTATATCGCTAAAACTGTGTTCAGCGACTGTGTTGTACCAGGGCTGTGAAAAAGCGGTAGATTCTGGATAGAGCTGTTTTCAGTCATGTTGGAACCTGTATCAAATTTTCTTGGTGCTTGGCTCCTTCAGAGCGGAGCCAAGAGGCCAAGGTCGACTCTTTGAAAGCCCTCCACCAAACCTCTTCCTGCTCAAGAAACTCTGGCTTCTGGTTTTATTAACTTTACTGTTTTTAATTTCTTTTTTTCCAGGTTATGGCTGGTGATCAGCTGGTCTGGGATTTACATAATTAAGGGGGCCACAAGGAGATGAAGGGACTAGTCCTATAGGTTTACCTGGGTTGACTCATCCTGTAAAGGCAACAGCCACACTGGCCACACCTCTTTGAGTGTAGTAGCATGAAGCTCCCCACACGAATTGGAATTTCTAGTGTGGGTTTTCCTTATGGGTGCCTGGGTTTTCACACATGTCTAAGACATGAGCCTTAAGCTTCTTTCCTGGTTGTTCCCTTTTGGGTTCACGGGGGTGTGCTGGTGTCTATCTCCAGTACACATCAGGTGAGAGGTGGGGATACACCCTGGACAGGTTGCCAGTACAAAATTGTATACTAAAACATTTAATTTAAATGATTGTCAAAAACACTATCATTATTTAACCCTTAAACATCATTTAAATACTGTTTAACTATGGCCAAAAGTAGAACTTATCTAAATTACGCTCATGCTTCTGTGACGCTGCTTTGAAGCATTTGCCTTGAAGTATCTTTCTGCTGGCAAACACAACACTCATCAGTGTTGCAGAAGCATGATTTGTCACTACTGATAATGTGTCTTGGTGCTCAAGTCCTGTGGTTTATACTGTCATATACAATGCTTCCATTGCACTTGGTGTTGCATGGCTTGACTGCAGTTCACTGCTCTCTGTTCTTGAGCTAATCTAACAGCAACCTGAAGTTTGGAGTTGTGTCGCTATGGACTGCAGGAATTGTGAGACTTTTGAGCGGGAATTCACTGAGCTCCTGAGAGCAACCCATTCTTTCGCCAATTTCACAAATTGTTTATTTGAAAGAGGGAAAGGATGTGTTTGATAATCTAGTGTTGATGTGAACAGGTGGTCAGATGCGTTGTGGATGGATAGTTGGAAGAATAGTTTATAAATAGACAGATACTGATAGACATAGACTTCCAGGACTTTTAACTGCCCTTAAAAGTGTAATAACAAAATAAATCTGTTACACAAGGTTTGTTGTAAGTTGATTGACTTTCTTGTGTCTTCTTGAACTCATTTCCTCTTCCTCCCTGATTGTCACTTTCATTTGAGTACAAAGATCTTGTAAGATGTTGTCTTTCCCTCGATAAAAACACATGCAGTGTTTTATGTCTTCGTAAAACTCCTCAACACTGTATTTTACTTATTCTCTGAGCAACAACATCCTGTAAAGTGTCAGTCTGGCCAAGGCCTTGAGCAAATAATCATTTAAATAAACATTTCACTAACAAACATCCAAAGCTCTGCTTACTCACCATACTTCTGGGTGCTACGGTCCTCAACTTCCTCAAATTTTCAATTGGTAGGTCTCCACAAGTTCAATCTCAGTTTGCAAGCATTGCTTGAGAGCACTGTTTTCTCGAGCTGTTTTCTCCTTCTCTTGAGTTATAACACAAGAACAAGAAAAGAGGGCGAAACACCAGAGAGCTGATTTGCAAACAGAGCTTCCCCTCCCAGAGAGTTGACACATTAACCAGCGGAGGGAGAGGAAACTCTCGTGACTGGCTCTTCAGCAGTCTGTAACACATACACTCGCTCACTCACCCAGCCCACAAACACCAGAGTACGCTAGCCCATGATCACAACGGGTTTGTTATGATGGCCGTGACCCAGAGGTGAATTTTAAACTTGCCGTGTAATCCGCAAGAGTACATTTCAACCTACATTTAAATCATGGTGCAATGGGGATTGACCAGCAAAATACGAAAGATGCCTCATTGAAGTCTTTAGGCACGATTTTTTCAAGTTGCCGAAGTATATCCTGTTGTGTTCAAGAGAACCATTCATTCATTCATTTTCCATACCTACATATTCCTTTCGGGATCACAGGGCGAGAGGCCGGGGTACACCCTGGACAGGTCGCAAGTCCATCGCAGGACAACACGGGGAATTTAGATTATTAAACTAACCTAACGCATGTTTTTGGGATTGTTAGGGAAACCGGAGTACCCGGAGCAAAACCCACGCAAACACATCCAAACTCCATCCAGGAAGTGATTAGCAAACCACGAACCGGCAACCTTCTTACTCCAAAGTCACAGCGCTACCCACCAAGTATTTCAATTAGACAAGTGCTTTTAAGGTGCATTTAATGAAAACCAACAAATTTGTTCTTGATAAGACAGTGGTAGAGAGATGTGGGAGGGATGGGAACAACAAGAAGTGGCGGTACTCTCTTTCGCGGAGGTTGGAACATAAAATGAAGCGATATACTCGCCGCTTGGAGAATGTGTGGTACTCTGAAGAGTTCCACTTAAAGCACTGCGTACACCACAGGAGCAAAAAATATTGCAACTGTTACGTAGAGGAAGTGGACTTTCGGGGCTGAGCTTGATATTGCCTTTGAGCATGTTCAGACTGCTTAATGGCTCTTATTAACCCAAAATGACCTACAGACCAAAAATTACCTAAAGACGTGACACAAAGATGTTTGTGTTTCAGTTGTTTAGTAAAAAGTGTGCCAGTCTCATTTCTAGTTTTGTTTAATTAGTGGTGCGCTATGGCCAAAGAGCCATTAACAGTAATATTAAGCTAGTTTTATTTACAAACAATTATAACTTCACAGAACAGGATTTTTCTATTGGTAGTTGGAGGGTACAGAATTATTTCTGTTTGTCAACTTCAGATATACAGTACAGTTTAATTAGGGCTCGAGGATAGAGTATTGTAATTCTTCAGGGTATTATTGTTTCATTGCTTTCGTTGCATTTTTTGAGGGTCTAGATGTTCTCAAAAAGCCACCGAATTTCACACACGTCAGAACTGGTGAAATATTACATCTGATTGTGGTTTGAAAAAAGTAGGTGTGGCAAAATAGTTCTCTAGCGCAAGTTTCAGTTTATTTTGTGCCCTCAGTTTGTCGTACAGGAATGACATTCGGCACACATGTGTAGAGCACAAAACTCAAAATATAACATTTTCGAATTGACAGTAAGTCTGCTATTTTGCCAACACCTCTAAAAATGGCCACTTTTGCTTATGTTGTACTTTAATAAACTCCTCCTAGAGATTGTACAGCTCCAATCAGTATTATTTTAAGGCATATGGGATGCTAAATTGCCATAACAGAAAGTTGCTAATAACTCAGCCATGCAATTTCTGATCGGGTTAAAATTTCCCATGCGTGTTTAGAGTCCATGTATGAAATATAGTAGCCTACAGTGTCAGCTATAGCGCCATCTAGTGGCAACTATATGTAACGCGCGTTGTTTCCGTGTGCGAGCTCCACAGTTCTTACCGCGCGCTGGCTCGTGGGTTCTTGGCTTTGTTGCAAGGAGGACACCGACAGGAAGATCAGGGAGTCACAACACTTGATTTATTAACCATGAAGAGGTGAACATCGTACATCAGCCACATCCGATTACTCAGCGCGAGTCATTTCTCTCTCTACACACTTCCTCACCGTGTGCTTAACTATCTGATCTCGCGAGGCTCGCAACGTCTCTCTCTTCTCGCGATATTACCCCTTCGTCATATATAAAGTTATAGGGCATTAGTTTTAACCTCTGATTTCACTCCCTACATATATATATATATATATATATATATATATAGAAAATTGGCACTTTTGCACGTATCATAATTTATTGTATCTTAAGGTATGCCACATGGTAAATTGCAAAGCCTTCTTTAGACAATGTATGCACAGCGGCCATCGATAGTCAGCATTTCTCAGTTATAGCACTGCCAGGTGGCCACAGAAAATACGACATGTAACATTGATAAGGTACTTCTTTATAACCAATTTTGACAATTTCTAATATGAATATCGGCCAATATTTGGACTATTAAATATCTATTAGACAATTTAATAGACTCATTAGCACTGCCTCGTGGTTTTCATTATTTAATTTGCCTGTATCATTCAGTAATTTTAACAATTCTCATGTGAATATGTCTTCAAAATGAGGATTGGTCATAGTGCATAGTGCAACAACACTAAGTGCTCGAGCCCTTTCATTGCTGCTTGCGGCTTTAATTAGTCCTGGGACTTTAACCTTAGTGGGTGAATTGACTTCAGCGTTAATCATTGAACAACTTTATAATGTTACTCATATCAACCTCCGTCAGCTGTTTTCTTTTAGGGGTCATTATGAAAAATGACCCGAATGTATTTACCTTTGTCTTATGTTTAAACTAAGATGATTTTAAGGTACTGTTAAAATGTTTGCACCATTTCACTTTATTTGCGGTATTTCTTTTTTTTTTTGCACACTGGTAAAAGAGGTACAGTACTTCAGCCAAATGTAGAATAGATTTACTTCATAGAGTTTTCTTTGTAGAATTCTTACCAAATAACAGTCTTTTTTATTGTTGCAAAAAAGAAATACTTACAATCAAACATACAAACTTAATCATGAATGGAGGTTATATTGTGATTGTATAATACAAGAAAAACTAAACATAACACAAGCAAGAATATAGCTAAAACAAATATAATGGATAGCATGGCCTATACATTTAACGGGGGAAATTAAATACATTTTATATAGTTTAAGACAAGTTTGAAGCTTTTATTTTCTAGAAGATTTTAAGAGGCGATGTACAGATCAAGTTCTAATCTGAAGACTTTCACAATAGAGGTAGAGTTTGAGAACTTGTATTTAAGAATGTAAACATTGGCAATTAGAACACTTAGACTATTCAAATTTAAATTTTTTTAATTCTCATAAATAGTTATGTCTTTTTTTGTAAAATAGTAATTAAAACAAACAAAGAACCGTTTAAACCAAACACCAAAATCAATCTAGAACTTGACAATTTTACAATCATAATCTGTTCTTTGTCAATTTAAAAAAAACAACAAATATCATCTGCATTTAAAATTCTGAAAATGAAGAATTTCTTGTCAATTATTCGTTTTTTATAAACATTTATTCGTGATTTCACAATGTATGTCTAATATATTTCAAAAATGATTAATGTAAATTTAGTACTATATAGTTGCGCGGAGGTTTTTATCAGAAACGAGGCTGCTTTGGTTAAAACCGGTGCTAAGAACTGTATTAGATAAAATATTTCAGCTTAAATAAGACGTGAAGAACGGTTAAAAATGGTCACGTTTATAAAACCAAAGACAACAGGGAAGGGAAGCTAACAATCACTCCAATGTTTGATTATTGACAAATCTAATAAACCGTTACCGTACAGAGAAATGGAGCTGCTAGTGAGCGTCATCTAGTGGCTGCTTAAAGAAATACACCGACCTTACGCATACTTTTAATACGCATTACTTTTAATTTTTTTTATACGCATTAAAAATAATCATTACTTTTTTGTATGAATTACTTTTTTGCATGAAAACAAATAAACAAATCTTTATGTATGCTTTTGGTAGCTGAAAATGTATTCGCTTGTGATTGGCCAACCTCAAGCCACGCCCATCAAAGTTCAGGACAAGATTTCTGTCAAACTACAGTAAAAGTCTTTTTTTCTCTCGGTCTGACCTGCGTTCACCATGAATCCCTCTGGCCACATGAAACCAGGAAAAACTTTCCTTTTCACTTCCGAATCTGTAGGAGAGGGCCATTCGGGTAAATATGAAACATGTTTCACAAAAAAAGACTCACTTGTGCAGAATAGTAAATATAACTTTAATATTCCGTTATAATGAATGTGCTCTCCTAGGTGTATTTCAATATGTCTGCTAGGTGTATTTATGTAGAATATAATGTATTGGTGATAAAAATTCCCAATTTGTCTGAGTCCCAATCTGTATAAGTTCCTCTCAAATGAAGCAGAACATTTTACTTGTTCACTTTTATTTCACAGATAAGATGTGTGATCAGATAAGTGATGCTGTTCTGGATGCTTATCTGACTCAGGACCCAGATTCCAGAGTGGCATGTGGTATGAGAACATTGAGAGGTTCCGCAGAATATGACTTCAATGCTATTCAGTTGTTCAGCAGCTTTATAAAAGACTGGCATAAAAGTTTGCCTTACTTTTAAGCTAATGTTCTAACTTTCATTTTCTCATTTGTGCAACAGAGTGTGTGTCGAAGACTGGCATGATCCTCCTGTGTGGTGAGGTGACCTCAAAGGCAGTCGTGGATCTTCAGAAAGTGGTCCGAGACACTGTGAAACGTATTGGATACGATGACTCATCAAAGGGTACTTATGTAAACAGATAGACACCCATTAAATAAAAGAACACAGAATTTGTTTAGAAGAAATTACTAATAATTGCTAACGAAGTGCTATGATTACATTTTTGTCAAGATTTTGTCATAGCAAAATGGCAGCTGAAGGGAAAAGTTCATGGTAAAATCCCACCCACATTAAGGGTGTCATTATCATATGGTTTTTACTGGTGACGTGCTTATTAGGGCGTGAGCACCAAAGGTGTGTAGAACCCTATTGGAATTGCAATTTTGAGGGCCTCGAAATGCTCAGGCACAGAATTTCACACATCAGCTCTACTGACAAGTTACATCTGATTATGATTTAAAAAGTGGGTGTGACAAAATTGATCTATAGTGCCACCTAACACGTGTCAGTTTATGTTGTGTATGTAAATTTGGCACACATATGTAAATTTAAGATGTAAATTGAATCGTGGTTCTAAAATCGACTTCTGTGAAAATCTAAAAAAATTGCTACTTTTGCTCATGTCATATTTTAACAAACTCCTCTCAGAGATTTTATCTGTTCATCTTCAAACTCCATCAGTCCTATCTTAACGCATATAGGAAATTAAATTGCAAAGGTTTTTTGACTACATTAAACAATGTGTTTACAGAGGTCATCGAAAATGGAAATTTTGCCATAAATTTTCTCATCCAATGCCCGATCTGGTTCAAATTTGCCATGTGTGTTAAGAGTCCATGTCTAAACAAATCTTTAAAGCAACTGACAGTGTCAGTTATAGCACTACCTAGTGGTAACATGGAATATCCCATTTTCTGCAGTTGTATACTGCTATTTCAAGCTGCATCTGTCGACGTGTGGAAACAGGAATGGACATAAGGGTCCAACACCTACGAAAAAGTAAATTGGAGTAGATTTCAAAAACCAACAGGAAGTCAGCTATTTTGAATATTCTTGTCAAATTTAATACAATTCCGGACCTTTTTTTAAATGGCAGTCAGCTGAATTTCAATGTTGTTATATCTCGGCTGTACAATGTCCAATCAGGATGACATTTTGCATATATACAGTGGTTTGCAAAAGTATTCGGCCCCCTTGAACTTTTCCACATTTTGTCACATTACAGCCACAAACATGAATCAATTTTATTGGAATTCCACGTGAAAGAACAATACAAAGTGGTGTACACGTGAGAAGTGGAACGAAAATCGTACATGATTCCAAACATTTTTAACAAATAAAGAACTGAAAAGTGGGGTGTGCATAATTATTCAGCCCCCTGAGTCAATACTTTGTAGAACCACCTTTTGCTGCAATTACAGCTGCCAGTCTTTTAGGGTATGTCTCTACCAGCTTTGCACATCTAGAGACTGAAATTCTTGCCCATTCTTCTTTGTAAAACAGCTCCAGCTCAGTCACATTAGATGGACAGCGTTTGTGATCAGCAGTTTTCAGATCTTGCCACAGATTCTCAATTGGATCTAGATCTGGACTTTGACTGGGCCATTCTAACACATGGATATGTTTTGTTTTAAACCATTCCATTGTTGCCCTGGCTTTATGTTTAGGGTCGTTGTCCTGCTGGAAGGTGAACCTCCGCCCCAGTCTCAAGTCTTTGGCAGACTCCAAGAGGTTTTCTTCCAAGATTGCCCTGTATTTGGCTCCATCCATTTTCCCATCAACTCTGACCAGCTTCCCTGTCCCTGCTAAAGAGAAGCACCCCCAGAGCATGATGCTGCCACCACCATATTTGACAGTGGGGATGGTGTGTTCAGAGTGATGTGCAGTGTTAGTTTTCCGCCACACATAGCGTTTTGCATTTTGGCCAAAAAGTTCCATTTTGGTCCCATCTGACCAGAGCACCTTCCACATGTTTGCTGTGTCCCCCACATGGCTTGTGGCAAACTGCAAACGGGACTTCTTATGGTTTTCTTTTAACAATGGCTTTCTTCTTGCCACTCTTCCATAAAGGCCAACTTTGTGCAGTGCACGACTAATAGTTGTCCTATGGACAGATTCCCCCACCTGAGCTGTAGATCTCTGCAGCTCGTCCAGAGTCACCATGGGCCTCTTGGCTGCATTTCTGATCAGCGCTCTCCTTGTTCGGCCTGTGAGTTTAGGTGGACGGCCTTGTCTTGGTAGGTTTACAGTTGTGCCATACTCCTTCCATTTCTGAATGATCTCTTGAACAGTGCTCCGTGGGATGTTCAAGGCTTGGGAAATCTTTTTGTACCCTAAGCCTGCTTTAAATTTCTCTATAACTTTTTCCCTGACCTGTCTGGTGTGTTCTTTGGACTCATGGTGTTGTTGCTCCCAATATTCTCTTAGACAACCTCTGAGGCCGTCACAGGGCAGCTGTATTTGTACTGACATTAGATTACACACAGGTGCACTCTATTTAGTCATTAGCACTCATCAGGCAATGTCTATGGGCAACTGACTGCACTCAGACCAAAGGGGGCTGAATAATTATGCACACCCCACTTTTCAGTTCTTTATTTGTTAAAAATGTTTGGAATCATGTACGATTTTCGTTCCACTTCTCACGTGTACACCACTTTGTATTGGTCTTTCACGTGGAATTCTAATAAAATTGATTCATGTTTGTGGCTGTAATGTGACAAAATGTGGAAAAGTTCAAGGGGGCCGAATACTTTTGCAAGCCACTGTATATATTGCAGTGTCTGTTGTAGCACCACATAGTGGCCACATAAAATTTTTTTATTTTTTTTGCACTTTTTAACTCTTGTTTCAAACTGTTTGAATTAAACGTTTGAAATTGGGAACTTTTGTGTGAGGCATTGTATCTGTTCAGCTCAAAACTCCAGCAGTATCATCTAAATGTATGTCGGATATTAAACTGCTTTTATTATGTACGCACAGCGGCTGTTGAAAGTTGACATTTCATCAGACAGTTAATGCAATGTCCAATCGTTCTAAAAATTTACCAACTATGTTACCATTTCATGTCTGAGCACATTTACAATGTTCACTCCTGGTTATAGCGCCACCGGATAGCACCATTTAACACTGATAAGATCCTTTTTTATCCAATTTTGACGTGGGACAACAATACCATAAAATATTCTATCTATCATAAAAGACTCATTAGCACCCTTTTGGGGACACTTTGAGATGTGGTTTTCATAATTAAATTTTCCTGTATTATTCTGTAATTATAACAATGGGAGCTTCAATACATTTTCTAAATAAGGATTGGACGGAGAGGAGATTGTGCCCTTTGTTTGCTGCTTGCAGTTTAAATTCTGTTTTGTTGTTTTTTAAAAACAAATCAAGGAGTTAGCGTAAAGTTTCATTAGTATTTTGAGCATTTTAAGGCAAATGCTTGAGGTTATCTCATGATCTCTGCAGGTTTTGACTACAAGACGTGTAACGTACTGGTGTCTCTGCAGCCGCAGGTCTCTGAGATCAGCGACTGTGTGTTTGAGGGCAGAGACACGGAGGAGGACATCGGCGCCGGAGATCAGGTCCACATCCTCTCTTCTTTTTCAGGATTAGGAGGACCCCGTTGCTAGAGGTTTTTAAATAGACACTTAAATCCTTTCTCTATACCCAGGCTTTTCATTCCATGTCCAAGGCCAGCAATGTAACTGACTTTGTAAAGCACAAACCTTACCATACTTTAGCTTGCAGGGAATATTGGTGCTTTTCCAGAACGTTCCATTGGATTTAATGTCGATTCTGAGTGAGTGTGTTATAAACAACATACTGCCTCCACCATGAACGTGCTGGAACTGGTCCTCTGCGACGGGAAGGTCTTGTAAGAAATGCTGATATAGAAGAGGATTTATTACAGCATGGCAGTAACAAAGTACCAGAAGTGCCTTCAGGTTCCGCAGAGTCAACTCAACTCAACTTTATTTATAAAGCATTTTAAACAAAACAAGTTTCACCAAAGTGCTGAACAAAGCATAAAATTAGTAAAAGAGCATGGCAATTATAAGACATAAGACACTTAAAATACAATACAGTCTCCAGATTCCAACTCAATTAAAAGTGGAAAAAATATGTTTTAAGAGCAGATTTAAAAGTGGAAAATGAGTCCATCTGTCTGAGGTCCAGGGGCAACTCATTCCAGACTCACTCAGCACTGAATCTCGATATATTCTTTCAGTCTTTATCCGGTTCACTCTCTTTCATGCAGGTTTGGGGCTCTCACACCTCTTTGTCTGAACAGTGTTCTCCTCCTGCTCCTTTTCATAGGGACTTTGTACAGGAAACAAGATACATGTGATCTTTCAATTCTTCCTTGTCGTCATCTTTTTCTTGCTGTTCTTCCTGTCTGTTTCCTCGTTTGGTGGGGTGATCGTCTGTTGTAGCGCAAAGGCCATCTTCAGGAAGTGTCATTGCATCAATATTTCCTTGATGCAGATGAAGAGCACCCTGCTGAGAAGCCATGGAAGATTCATACAAATCTCGATTTGGATCAGTGTGTGGAGGCCTTTAGAAGTGGATTTTGCAAGGGATTCTGTTGAAACCAAACCACTGTCAGGTAGACCATCTCAAATTTCGGCTACAACTGCCAGAAAAATTGTAAGCCAATTGTAATCCAAAGAAAATCCCTCAAAAAGCTCTTGAAAGAGACACTTGGTCAAGTTGCCAGAAGAAAGCCATTATTACACAAATGCCACGAATGAGCCTGTGTACAAACAGGCGACTTCTGGGACAAAGTTATTTGGAGAGATGAGACCAAAATAAGATGTTTTGTCCACAAGTTAAGTGTTCCATTTGGAGAGGAGTCAACAAAGACTATGATTAACAGAACACCATCCCCACTGTGACACATGGAGGTGAGTCACTGATGTTTAGGGGATGTGTAAGGCACAGGAAACTTGGTCAAAATTGATGAGAAGATGCTTATCCAGTATGGTATCAAAGGAACCTGTAGGAAAATGTGCATCATCAGCCCGGAAGCTGCACAAGGGACACTACTGGATATTGCAACAAGATAACGATCCAAAACACAAGACAAGCCACGTCCACTTGTCATTGTTTAGAACAAAGTGAAGGTCCTGTAGTGCCCATCTTTCCTGACCTCAGATGAGAACCCCAAGATGCAGTTAATTGAAGACAGCCCATGAATTTACAAGAGTTGTTAACCAAAAATAATGAGAAGATAAAGAACCTCATCGACAACTACCTCAAGAGACTTCAGGCTGTCATTGATGTTAAGGGAAGAATGCTGGTGCCTATCTCCAGCGCACATTGGGGAGAGGGGGGGGTACACCCTGGACAGGTCGCCAGTCCATCACAGGGCAACACACTCAAACATTCACACCTAAGGGGATTTAGATTAATCAATTAACCTAACCGCATGTTTTTGGATTGTGGGGTAGACCGGAGTACCCGGAGGAAATACACGCGAGCACGGGGAGAACGTTTGTATTATCACAGGCCGTGTTGAAAAGCTAAACAAATGTGTGCCCCCTCTAAACTTGCGGTATCTATTTACAAGTGGTATCACTAATGCACAGAAGAAAGGACTGACAATCTAATTCTGTAATCTTGCCAAGAAAACTTGATGGCCAGTACAGGAAAAGGAACTTATTATAGTGCCAAAAAGACAGAACCCCTAGATCTGAAGGTCCTCATCATACTACTAAGGAAAGACAGACGGACATCTCGAGTATGAGCAGCTGTTGTGATGTGGCAAAACTAAATCCTCAAGGACGTTGTTTGTTCAAAAAGGCTGATTTGAAGCTGTAAAGACACCATAAATATTGGAACGTGAGGACAATGAATCAGGGTAAACTTGAGACTGTTAAAGCAGAAATGGAAAGACATGATGCTTTATGAAAATGATGCTTTAGCGGATATGTCAAGGATGGCTGCCGATGGAGTCTCATACGGATTACTGATTCAAGTCGACACGACTCGCAAAGGCTAAAGAAGGAGAACTTTTCATAGCTTATAAAATGAAGCTGTGATGAAAGAGGAGTGTCACAGGTTGTGGCTATTCTATCAAGTAGGTTGGTCTTGTCAGGAAAATCTCTCAAAAGCCAGTCTAACGATCTTGAATCATGCCATTGAAACGTGCCTTTTGTTTTAGTAGCAAAGGAGAGTATTGTTGTAGTATGAGGAAGAGTTTGTTGAAGGTTCACCACACTAGGAGCTAGAGATGGGAAGTTCAGATCATTTTACGGATTCGGTTCTTTGAGTCTCGTTCAGTAAAATGAACGGATCTTTTTTCGAGTCATTTCGTTCATTTTACTAAAATATCAATAAACGTTGTGTGTTACTTCCACATCTACTAGCATTGTATACACAGACGCGAATCACACTACAAATAAGACAAAACTATAATGCTAAATTAAAAATAAATATATTACTAAAGCCTACCTGGGTCTTTTAGTCTGGTTTACCCAAACTCTGATCTGTCTTCTTTAGATTTAAATCTCTTTTGTTCGACACAAAATTACTTCACTCTGACGTTAACGTGTGCAGTCCGTGCACTCAGTCCGGACTGGCTTCTTTAGCACTTTTGTCACATGACCGCTATAGTGCCGGGATCCGAAAAGATTCGTTCTTTTTACTCCTTCGGGTCTTTCAGTCTTTTCTCTCTCCAACACGACTCGTTCCTACGGAGTCACATTAAAGATTCGTTCAAAAAGAATGAATCGTTCTTGAACGACACATCACTACTAGGAGCATAGTGATGGGTCTTCCTATTTAAAGCAGATGATGATGAGCTTGGGTGTGGGCGGCATGTGACAAATGATCAAGTTGTACAACTTTAAACGTGACTGAATTTACTTTAAATTAAAACCTATAAAAAGATGAGTGCACCACCGGTCCCTTTGTAGGGGGTACATTTCATGGCAGGGGTGTTTTTTACAGCACAACACCTGCAATAGGAAACAACAGACCAGCGTGAACCTGCAATAGAAAATGAACTTGTGAATTTATTCAGACCAGCCAATCACAATGTGGTTTTATAAATAAAATTAATTCCAAGCATTAAACATGTGTACAGGGGTTAATGTTCGGCTACGCCACAGATGAAACAGAAGAGTGTATGCCTTTGACCATCCTCCTCGCCCACAATCTCAATTTCAAATTGAAGGATCTTTCTAGAACCGGAGTTTGCCCCTGGATTCTTCCAGACTCCAAAACCCAGGTGAAAGGTTTCGTTTTAAGGAAGTACATGACTCTCATAGCCAGAGTTATCTCTGAAGTGTCAACTAATGGGTCAAACATTGCAGCAGATAATGTATTTTTTAATTATTAACAAGTGCAGGTGACAGTGGAATATCGTGATAACATGGGAGCGATGGAGCCAGTACGTGTTCACACGGTGGTAATCTCAGTCCAGCACACCGCAGACATCTCACTGGAAGATATACGACACAATCTGATGGAGAAAGTGGTAAAGGTGGTCATCCCTACTAAATATCTGGATGAAAAGACCATTTATCACCTGTTGCCGAGTGGAAAGTTCCTTTTAGGGGGTCCACAGGTACGTAAATGCAAAAATGCCACCCCCTCCCCATTGTACAAACTAGGGTTTTACCATTTTTACATCTATTCGGCCAGATTTGGTGGTAGTACTTTTGGAATTAGGATGGCATAGATCCTTGACTCGTGTTAGATCAGTAGCATTCAAAGAGCTTCCAATTTAAATGGCAACTTTTTGTTTTTAAAAAATGAGATTTTCCCTAAAGGACAAGAGTAAATAATTCAGATTTGAAGGGGTTAATTATTTTTGGTATATTATAAAAAACATAAACCATTTTATTGTAGTTTATAAACCACTTTATTGTGGTTTATTATAGTTTCATTGCAGCATATTTTCTCCATTTCCCCCCAAAAATATGAAATAAAATACTAACAATGTGTTGATGCCCTACCAAAAGTAGTGAGAGTAGTGGTGGGAGCATATTTCAATGGGCATGTTGGAGATGGCAACAGAGGTGATGAGGAGGTGATGGGCAGGTTCGGTGTTAAGGAAAGGAACCTAGAAGGACAGATGGTGGTGGACTTTGCCAAGAGGATGGAAATGGCTGTAGTTAATACTTATTTCCAGAAGAGGGAGGAACATAGAGTTACCTACAAGAGTGGAGGGAGGAGTACGCAGGTAGACTACATCCTTTGTAGACGAGCCAATCTGAGAGAGATCAGAGACTGTAAAGTAGTGGTAGGAGAGAGTGTAGCCAGACAGCATCGGATGGTGATGTGTAGGATGTTTCTGGTGGTCAGGAAGAAGAGGGGAAGAAAGATTGAAAAGAAGACCAAGTGGTGGAAGTTGAAAAAAGAAAGAAGTTTGTGAGGAATTCAGACAGAAGCTGAGACAGGCTTTGGGTGGTCAGGAAGAGCTTACAGATGACTGGGAAACTACAGCAGAAGTGATCAGGGAGACAGGTAGGAAGCTGCTAGGCATGTCAGCTGGAAGGAGGAAAGAAGATAAGGAAACATGGTGGTGGAATGAGGAAGTACAGGACATCATCCAGATGTGAGAGCAAAGAGCAGGTGAGGCAACACCTGGAAAGTTGGAGGTCTGCTCTAGAAAAAAAGAGGATTGAAAGTCAGTCGCGGTAAGACAGAATACATGTGTTTGAACGAGAGGAAGGGAAATAGAACAGTGAGGTTACAGGGGGCTGAGTCAAGAAGGTGCAGGAGTTTAGGTATTTGGGGTCAACAGTCCAGTGTGACGGGGAGTGTGGAAAAGAGGTGAAGAAACGAGTGCAGGCAGGTTGGAGTGGGTGGAGAAAAGTGTCAGGGGTGTTGTGTGACAGAAGAGTGTCAGCAAGAATCAAAGGAAAGGTGTACAGAACAGTAGTGAGACCAGCTATGATGTATGGGTTGGAGACTGTGGCAGTGAGGAAGAGACAAGAGGCAGAGATGGAAGTAGCAGAGATGAGGATGTTGAGGTTCAGTTTTGGAGTGACGAGGATGGACAAGATTAGGAACGAGCACATCAGAGGGACAGCTCAGGTTGGTTGTTTTGGAGACAAAGTCAGAGAGGCCAGGTTGAGATGGTTTGGACATGTGCAGAGGAGGGATAGTGGTTATATTGGTAGAAGGATGTTGGAGATGGAGATGCCAGGCAAGAGGTCAAGAGGATGGCCAAAGACGAGATGTATGGATGTGCTGAAAGAGGACATGAAGGTAGTTGGTGCAAGAATAGAGAATACTGAGGACAGAGTTAGGTGGAAACGGATGATTCGCTGTGGCGACCCCTAAACTGGGAACAGCCGAAAGGAAAATGAGAAGAAGATGCTGATACTTATTTTGTCTGCTCTAATTTAAACAAAGGGTTCTGCCCAATTTAATACAAACCTTTAATTGTCCTTGTGGTTATCTTTTACCCTGAAAATAATTTCAATCAGCTATAAATTGATCTAATGATACAAAGGCGATCTTGACTTGACCTGTATAAATGTCGAGGTTCAGAGATATTCAAAGTCAGATTCTTCTTCTTTGGGCTTTGTGTAGGGCGATGCCGGTCTGACTGGGCGGAAGATTATCGTGGACACATACGGTGGCTGGGGTGGCCATGGTGGTGGAGCGTTCTCTGGGAAAGATTACTCTAAGGTGGATCGCTCGGGGGCTTACGCCGCCCGCTGGGTTGCCAAGTCCCTAGTTAAAGCCAAGCTGTGCCGGAGAGCTCTGGTTCAGGTACCACTCCTCAGTAGCCCATGATAATTGGATGATTCATAACCATAGAAACACATCAAGTGTGATCAAGATTTGTTTGTTGTTACAGATCTCTTATGCTATCGGTATTAGCCATCCTTTGTCGGTGTCTGTTTTTCATTACGGTACATCAACAAGAGACGAAGACCAGCTCTTGGAGATTGTTAAGAAGAATTTTGATCTAAGGCCAGGGGTCATTGTCAAGTAAGCGTCATATATTTCTTAATATGTTTATAATCACAATTGATGATGGTGGATTGTGGATCATTGGGTAGTTGATCTCAAGTAGAAACCAGAGAATGTTTAGTTTTATAAAAGCTTCGTCCATCACTTCCTTGTTTGTTGCATGGTCATGCGATGTGTCACACAATTACAATGCGTCTATACGATGCATTATTGGCCCGTCACAGTTTTGTCAGGTTCCTGTTTTATGGAAATGTATGCACTAATGGTACCATAAAACCTAGCGCAGTGGTCCCCATCCTCTTTTCTAAGTTGTTCAAATTTAAGAAACCCCTGTTTGTGCATAAAAGGCTTTTAAAATGATCAATAGTAGTGTTTAGTGATGGGATTTATGGCTCTTTGGAGGGAGCCGGATCTTTTGGATCCGTTCACTTTAAAGAGCCGTTCAAAAAAACTGCCTCATTTGGCTCCTATTTTATATTTTTTGACTTTTAAGAAACCAGCCTGGGGTTGAATTATTTTATCCTGGAAATAATCACAGATTTTTTACAAATATTTGCTTCATTTGACACATGTGGAAAAGATTTTAAAATCTGATATGGATTCTTTATAAATATTTTACTGCCATATTACTGAGATGATAGTGAGATCACTATTTACCCTTTGTATAAAATGTATGTGTGAACAACTTTGACTTGGTATTTAATGGAGCGAAGAACAAAGACGGCTTTAATAAAGTTTCACGCAAAAATCTTTAGTAGCAATAACAAACAAAAATTCTGAATATTTAATGAGAAACACAAACAAATGAGAGTTTTGTGTTGGCTTATAGCAGAAGTAATGGCCTTACGGGGGAAAATTCTGAATGTATTAGAATACAATACCTTTCTGTTTAACAGCTTAATAAATAAAATAAATCAACATCAAGTCATAAATATTCAACTTTATATCAATTTAAAGCGCATGCATTATTTTTTCCAAATCTTTCAGTCTTTTTTTTTAATCGAAACTCTTAAAAATTAGGATCAACAAAAGTGTGTGTGCATGATAGGAACATTTAAATGACATTTTTCAGTGAAGGCTATATCAAAACACTAGCACTGCATTCTTGTTGCACATAATCAATATATTATAATCGAAATATATATATGTGTGTGTGTGTGTGTGTACACAAAGTGTTTCTTCTTTCTGTGACCAGACAAGTAGTACGCAGTGATCCTAGTGAGCCACTAAATGGGAGTTCATTCACAAGTATGTTTGCTAGAAATAAATATGATGTATTTAATGGAACTGAAAATTGCTTTCTTTCAGGGAGCTTGAGCTGAAGAAACCCATCTACATGAAAACAGCTTGCTATGGTCACTTCGGACGAGAAGATTTTCCCTGGGAAAAGCCAAAGAAACTCATCTTCTGAGATCAATGGAGAATCTGTGTTTACCTTCAGTACTGGATTGATTCTGGTGTTAAACTTTTAAATAACTTCAGAGTTCTGATCACATGAATGAAGGTCTGCCATGCTCTGCTATGTGCGGCTCAGTCTACAACTGTAGGAATATGTTTGATAGAGGATATCTATTTTTGAGCTCATAAAACACTTGCATTTCAAGTTTGTGTTTGTTGACCCCTTTATTACGTAAAACCATAAGCTTTAAATGTTTTTGCAGAGTAATATAAAAATGCACAAAAATTTTTTATATTTTAATATTTAAAACACAACACACAATATTTTACACCTTGAGATACCATGAGGCATGTCTGTCAGTGCGGATTAGTCTAGATTAATTTTTTAAATGCCATATACAAGACAGTGTTTTATACCAGAAACTTCTTCTGATTGGTCAAAAATAATTTAGGATGAGAACTGTACTGCCGTCTGTTGGATTAGCTGCTCTTTAAAGGGATTCATGGAGCATTTTAGTAAATAGAAATAGTGGGGAGAGACCCTAAATATACTGTTTTGTTAAAACCATAGAAATAAAACAAATTGTGCATTTGCTTCACTAATTCAACTTAGATTTGAGAAATTAATCTGAAATTCACGTTCAAGGGTAAATAAGATGGAAACAATCCATAGTGAGGTGAATAATACGGTTGTTTATTGTATAAATACTAATTACAATTTGAATGCTGAACTTCAGGACAAACTAGCTTTTTGTCTCCGCAGCTTGTGCATCACACAAACATTAACCTTTTGAAATCCCTGCATGCACCGGTGCGTTTGCCAATCACAGCGTTTCTATTAAGTAGGAATGAGGCAACAAACCAACTGTTTATTTTTTATTTCAGATATAATGTATAGATTTCAAAAAGGTTATTCGTTTTGATTTAGTGTTGTAAATGAACATTGGCAAAAATTATGACGTAATTTTAAAGCAAAATCGAATTAAAATGTGACAAAATGTGCTTCTGTCAGTTTCGTTTTACTGAACTCAATTTTTTTTTAGATCAAAAACTCAAGTTTGTGTTTTTCAAAAACCACAATTGAACAAAAAGTGTTTGGAAAGGTGTTAAGTTTTTCCAGACATTTTTACAATGTTTTTGCCTTTTTTGTGGGATTTTTTTTTTATTTTGTCACCACTTTTGTTATAAGACATAAGATGATTTTTGTTGTGAAATAATTGTGTAATGCGATGAAAAAATGTAGTTAAAAAAACAGCTGTTTGAATGTAAAGTAGATGTGTTTTGTTGTCAGAGAGATGCATGTGTGTATGCATGTGTGCGCGTTATACTGATCAACGCTAACATTTGTACTGCCAGTCAAACAGCTATATTCTTTTCTTTTGGAAATGCATTCTCTATTGACGTAAAATCACAAAGTTAACAAAAAAAAAACAGAATGTTGAATGTAACTTGAGCAACACTTTCATCCAAAACAAATATGTACAATAAAACAAAGCCCAAAATATTACACCATTACAGCAACTTTATAATCAAATGCATCATGTGCCATCCAGTAAAATTAGTCTTCAGCGAATCATGTCTTTTTACTGGGTGCATCACAGTACGGGGTGTTTTCCAGCAGGACATCCTCCCGAGGGCGTAACACTGTAAATGGTAAAACAGTGGTCAGAAGTTTTAGGTTCAGGTCATTCATTTGTGTAGATGTCGCTAACCTGTGTAAACCGTTTTTTAAAATCTATTTTATCTTTAATGTAATATGCAAACACTGCCCTGTTTCCATTAAATGCGCAGCTCACCCTCCGCCCCTTGCATTTGCTGTGCAGGTCCTTCTCAAAAATTAGCATATTGTGATAAAGTACATTATTTTCTGTAATGTACTGATAAACATTATACTTTCATATATTTTAGATACATTTACACATAACTCAAGTATTTCAAGCCTTTTATTGTTTTGATATTGATGATTTTGGCATACAGCTCATGAAAACCAAAAAATTGAGCATATCTTGAAAAGGTTCTTTGAACAAGCTTTTAAGCTAATCATCTGAATCTAATAATTAACTCTAATAACACCCACAGTCTCCAGGATCGCTCCATGATTAATGTCTTGGTGTATACTCACAAGTCACAATTTAGGGTTGACAGGAAAGTAAGGAAAACTGTAAAAACTTAAAATTCCATTGAACTGAAAGCTATACGAACACCTTTTCCCCAAACTCCACAACAGTAGACTACAAACCGGAACTCAGCGAGTGCTATTACTTCGAGGCGGATGTGCGTCGCAAATCTACTTGCAAGTTGTCTATTGAGTTCCTCTGGCCTTGGTCAACAGCCCATGTTAGACTCACCAAGTTCAGATATACTAAGACGGTTTTCTTCCGGGACAGCATTGCGGTGGCTTCACATCAGCTCAATAGCAGTAGGCGGTGTCACATCATCCATATTTCTTTAGTCTATGTTATCCACATATTTCTTGATTTGAATCAACAGATCGGCTCACCTACTGATTTGTGTGCAAGCATATGATTTCAAAACAAACCTAAGGACTCCTATACACTTACAAAATGTCTGCAAACTCAGAATGCTTTTCACAGCCAAAAACAGGGAAAGTTGGGACAACTGATCATATGGGAACAAAAATGGTAAAACCAATCAATGAGCTTGTGAGGGATGAAGAGCGAATCAAGCTTCAGCGTGTGAGAGTACTTGACCCATCTTTATGAAATTTTTCCTAATGGAACCACAATCCATTATTCACCTACAGCTGAGGCTTCTCTATTTCAATTTAGTGTACAAGAGAAGACAGAATCTATAAAAGGTTTGCAGATATTTTGAGAGCATTTACACTGTACATCTGTTGACTTACAGATTTTATTATCATCCACATGCTCTGCCTGTATTACACTGGTTCGAAGTACCGTCTCTACAGCTTGTCCCATTTTCAGCATCTAAGAATAAAAAGAACCATAAAATGCACCCTTTAGTTCTCACATAAAGGGCTATGTTTTATGCAGCAGATGGACAATGTATGTAACATTTAGCATGTGTTTAGTCTTCTATGATTATACTGCATTCCCACTTTGAAAGTTTACATGGACACGTGTTGTCTCTTTGTACAAAATGCAAAACTAAACTAAATCCCGCAGTGTTCAATTACATTATCTCCAAAAATTCCATTTACTTGAGTGATTTTTAAGTTAAAATGTGTAATAAAATTGACTTACCTCTTGAATTTTTTCATCTGAAGCTTCATTCTTATTCTTTTTGAACTCTTCGTTTATTTTTAATCTGGCAGCTTCATGTAAAAGAGAGAAAAATCCATCATTTCTTTGAACATGAATGAATCATATTTGATCAAATTTATTGCAATGAAACCTTTTTTTCATACAAAAAGTATAATTTTATTTAAAGAGTTAAAGTCCCCCATTTGCACTACAACTAAAGTGTATAACCTCGCACTCATTTCAATTATAGAAAAGGGTTTCGTTTTATTGTGATTACACTGATGGTTGATACCTGTGAGAGCTTTGGTATCATCTCTAAAAACTGCCGTTCTGGTCCTGTGCAGATCTTTGAACACTCGCAGCACCTTTTGACATAAATAACAATTATGGTATTTATTTTCTCCTCACGCGTTATTAACTCAATTTAACAACAGCTTAATAATAGCAAGCATTCGCAAGAGACCAAATCAATTCACGGTCATTCGAAAAGCAAAGAAATTTTGTTAAAACATAACCATTCCATGGTCTAAATGTGCCATTTCTCACCTTCATGCGCGTCCCCATCGTGTTTCTTGTTCTGCTCGGCTGAAACGGTTCATGTTGTGTCCGCACACCGCCATCTGCCGAGCCGGAGGATTAAGTCACTATTCCCAGGGAATAGCGCTCACGGTTTTTTTCCCCATTTAGGCTTTCATTAAAAGTATAATTATTATATTTAAAGAAAAATAATAATAATAATAATAATAATAATTGGTCGAGAAAAGAAAAGCCGACCCGATAAACACACAAAAATTTAAACATGTAATTCAGGGTCACTCTGTCGTTTCACCATTTTTCAAATCATAAATCAATTGCACAAATGTAACATTAAACACCAGTTTTTATTTAATTAAACATGACGGTACAATACAGCAAGGCAAAACATTCATTCAAACTGAAGCCAACAAGCAGATCGAGCGCGACTCTTTCGCCCCTTCACGTACAGGCCTGAAATACACAATGAAAGAAACAAACAATAACGCTATTTGACAAAGCTAATAAAATAGCTTTAATCTGTAACACGAGAACAAAGTGACCCTCATATAGATAAGAGCATATAATCTTTCCCCTTGATCAGAGTCAGATGGGTAGTGTGTTTAATCATTGGGTCAAACAGATTACATGGTATTTTATAAACACCATTACAGATTGCTTCATATGATGTCAATAAAATTTAAAAATATAAATCGGTATAGTTTAACAAACCTTATCCCATGTGCCGATTTAGGGAGCTCTCGTATGCGCCACAAAGCGCACGTGGTTGGGTCGGACAGGACTTTTGTTTGAAAATTGTTTTCCATTTCCGCCTGCCAACAGAAGAACCGAAGCTTTGTACGATTCACTGACACAATGTATTCTAAGCATAGCTCACCGAGGACATCTGCTGGTCAAACAAAGTCACGCAAGGCCAACGTTATTAAAATCAATAAATGTTTTGATTTATGTGTTTGTCACGGTCTTTTTTCTCATTTAGCGACATGCGTTGTTCAAACCAACATAACTTTTACAAGCCGACGTTGATTATTAATAAGCTGACAATGTACAACACATCGACTTTAACGTATGGTGTTTGGAAGCGTATCCCTATAATTAGTTTATTTATAGATTTGAACCAACTGACACGAACATATTTAAAAACCACGAGGTTTTATGAAAATATTTATCTCTGTGTCTCAGTTTTACTCAGTTGAGTGGAAGAATTTGAACAAACACTGCGATATGCACTTTCGCTTTATATGTAATTAATTAACAAAGTGATTTCTAAAGAAACAATCATGTAATATTTTACATTTGCCGTGGTAATTTTATGGGTGACTTTAACAACAAATACATGTTTGCCTAGTTATTCACAATATTCAAGGTGGTGATCTTTGGCAACAAAATGCAGACTTTTAATTTGAAGGCATGTATTCCTTACTGGAAGTGCTGTTTTGAGCTGACCACTGTAGTTCCGCGTCTGCGCCGTGCGGGTCAGCTGACAGATGTTTGTCTCCTCGGCTCGAGCGGTGGTGAAACTCGAACAGCTGCGCGATTCGTTCCGAGCAGAGCGAGCGGCGCCATGAGCGGAGGCGCCCCGCGATCCCTGCCGTCCTCAGGGCAACGGCCCATCCAGGAGATCTGCCACCCGCTGTCTGCCGAGGAGAGCGCCCGGAGAGACTCCAGCCCGGAGCCGCAGAAGGTGAGGGGCGACAGGGAAGCCCAAATTCATTAAATACGAGAACGTTTTCCCGTGTAGCATCCTCTTTTCGAGGGCTTATCTGTAACGCTGGTTCTTTGATTTTAGGTAATTTTGGGGAAATATTTTCAGCGGTTGTAGTCACGAGCAAACATCAGGGTGTTGTAGTTGTGGATAACGGTGCAGCTGTGTTTACCTCGCTGCTGGTTGTAGCTGTAGTTGCAAACCTCGGAGTTGCGTTAAAATAAATATAAATCGCTCCTATTAAAATGTATCTAGATTTTTGTTGAACAGACGAATCATTCATAAAATGGTTTCACTGTTTTTATAGTATTTGAATTTTTGTAGAAGTGGTGTTTTGCAACCGTTTTAACTGACGAGTTCCACGTTCACGTATTTTTGTAAACATGCAAAGGTATAAGTTCAAATGTGTTGAACTATATGTAAATATTGCCCTTATTTATATTTACATTGTTATGTAATGATGTATTTAAACTGAAAATCAATTATCAAAAAAAAATCAATAGAATAGAATCAATTTGAGCTTAACTTTAAAGGCTTTTTCGTTTTTGTACAATTATTAACTTTTAACCAGTATTTTTAAATGAATGTTATAGCAAAAAAAGTGTCTTAGCAGCCAAAAAAGTGTTTTGGTCTGTTTTTTTTTTTTTTTTTATTTGATTACAATATATAATGTTGCATTTCTTTATTGATAAGGTTCTCCATAATTTTCTTGTTTCTCTATTCTATTCCTCTGCTCTTTTCTTTTACTTTTCTTTTAGAGAGCCCATATTATATCTTGCTTTTGGTTCTTAAAAAAATCATAGATTAACCCTGAGAAGTCTGCATGCACCGGTGCGTGTGCCAATCACAGTGGATGTGTTTGAATGAAGTAGGAATGGCGCAACCCACATATTGTTTAATTTTGATTTCAAAAATAACATGTATGTTTCAAAAAGCTTATTAGTTTTGAAAATTTTCAAACATTACAAGAATTATGATGCATAATTAGCAAGTTAATTCAAATTAAAATCAAATGAGAAAATGCACGAAAAGTTTATTTTGTCTCAAAACTTAAACATAAAAACAGGGCTGCATAGCAGTGCAGTAGGTAGCACTATGGCCTTCCAGTTAGAAGGTTACCAGTTCTCCCCGTGCTTGTGGGGGTTTCCTCCGGGTACTTTAGTTTTCCCCACAATACCAAAAACATTCGGTTAGGTTAATTGAAGAATCTAAATTCCCCTTAGGTGTGAACGCGTAAGCGAATGTTGCCCTTCGATAGACTGGCGAGCTGTCCAGGGTGTACCCCCTCCTAAAGTGAGCTGGTACCAACCATGTGACCCCGAAAGAACAAGAGGGTTGGAAGATGAATGAATAAATTATAAAAGCAGTTCTTTCTCATTTTTTGAAAATGTTGAAAGTTTCTGTTGAAGTCATCGTTATATTTGAGGTGACTGAAAAAAGTTTGTAGTGTTGACCCCAGTGCTACTTTTTCCTTCTCAAGGAACTTGCTTCAAGCCTTTGTTTAAGAAAACTACTGAACTGTCCTCTTCAGAAACTTTGCCACTCAGTGCTGCACGCTGGTTGTGATGACGCAGAATCATTTAAAGTCTCAGTTCTAGGGCCAGCGTGGCCGAGCTGACAATTATACTTGTTATCGGGGCAAAATGTCATGATATTGACTTTTCGGAATGACATCATAATCGGCTGATGGTTATTGTGCACCCCTTTTCATTTTCCCTGCCCTCATTTGGGAAGCTACAAAAATGTGATGGATTAAGATCTCGTTATTGCCTTTAAAAGATGGTGGACTCAGAGTTCTTGAAACGGATTGTTGGGCAAACAAATCTTTAGCTCGTTCATGATGATGTAAATACAACACCCCTGAACAAAAGCACCAGGAAAATGTCAACCTCTTCCTCCCAAAATAGTCAAAGATACTCATAGCACCAAGTCACAGAGAATGGGCGTCATTGAGTAGCTCGACCTGTTGTTAGGGATGACTAAAATCACAAAACACTTTTTAAATCTGGTTTATCAGATCGCAATCTTGAGTTTTATTTCTGAGTCTATTATTACAATCCTGACTGGTTCCTAGAGATGTTTTAGAGCGCAGCAGAGATGGAGCATCATGTGGATCATGTTTGTTTCAGCCGGAGGTCTGAACAGTAGAGCTGTGTTGAGGAGGGCAGATTGGTTTGATCAATAGTTTATTGTGCTTTATATGCAGCACAGACACAGGAGTCGTTCTTGAGCTGTAGCTCAGATTTATTGCCGTGACAGATTCCAGAGTCGATGATTGATTTGAGTGTAAAGCGTAATGTTTAGAAATATTCAAATGTATGTTACCATTTCCTGTATTCAGGTTCACTTTTTTACTGTTAACCCCGTAACGTTCCCCGTCCCTCCTTCCTGTGGGACATTTGGTCATGTGTTGATTTATTATTTTTCATTTTCAATCCTATAGAGACTTATCTAGATCCTTGGGTATAATTTTCTTATTGTATAGATTATCATTTATTTTTATACACAAAGAGTTCCAAAACGCTATAAATTCATAAAGTTTTAATTTGAGAAAAGGGGTTGAGGCAAAAAAATTAAAGCTCATTTTAACATTAACACTATGGACCAAATCGTCATATTGCATATTTTTTAAAGTTAATTTAATACATTTTTTTTTACGAATATTGCGATTTGGCAACTTTTTTTTGCTTTTTCAAAGAAAGCTACATACATACATGCATTCTAAATGTATCCAGTGCATAAGTGCACACCAAAATATTTCACAATGAAATGACAAAACTGTAGTAAAACTGTCAATTGACAACATAAAAAAAATTAAGATTATTTAACCTCAACTCTAGTTAATAGTACATACTGTACATAGGCGTACTAACTGCTTGATAAACAAAATTGTAATAAATTGTCTTTAAAAGCAGACATGAAAAAAATAAAGATTAACTAATCCGACTTCCAGTTATAGTAACCGTTTCCCCCAGAACTAAACGCTCTCGCCGAAACGTGAGATTGGTTCTGCGCAAAATGAGCTCTGATTGGATAACATCTTTCTCCCGCTCAACTTCGCCGTAATTACCTGGTGTGCTGCATCAGCTCTGGTTTGTTTACATATTAAAATAATCCACACAAGAACATATTCTGAATTAAAATGTAAATAAATTAACAGATAAAAATTTAGGCCTTATGCGATTTAGAAATTGCATGTTTTTAAATTTGCATCTATAAGATAAAACAGAAGAGACAAAATGGGATGTGGATGAGGCCAGGAAATTATCTGCAAGTTTTGGGTTTTGAATTCGATTGCCCTTAAACACCTTGCTCTACATGTCAAGTCTGCTACAGACTATATATATAAAATAAAAATCTGACGCCTTCAGAATTCTGGAGAATTTGAATCATTTGAACATCTATTGTCTGGAGCATTTATCGTCTAGTCAAAGTTATGCGCTTGAATGAAGCTCTGTGTTCTTTAAACCAAAAAAAGGAACATTTTGAGATTTTTTTTCTCCTCCAACTATTTTTGCACATACACTGAGGATGAATAATTAAGCCAACAAGTTATTATTGTACAGTTTGAATGCCAAACTACGGTAGTCAATTGTGGAAATTATGTGAATTATCCATAATTAAAGGTATTATTAATAATAACAATAATAATTGCCACATCATCTCAATTTTGTATGTGAATAATGCCCCTGTAACCTACTAATTCCTTTCCCACCCCCACCCCCAGGACCAGAGTCTGCCCAATGGTACACCAGTAGATAAATCAAGCCCCGCATCATCATCATCATCTCTGCTGAACCGACTCACCCTTGATGATGATTTCGATGGAGAAACTCGTGACCTGTTTGTGACTGTAGATGACCCCAAAAAACATGTGTCTACTATGGAGACGTACATCACCTACAGAGTCTGCACAAAGGTTAGAGGTCCTTTTTAAACAAATATTTCATCAAAATGAGCTGCAGTTAGTACCTCTAATACTGATGACTAAGAGCTTTATTAAGTACATAAGTAAAACACCTTTTTATGTTAAGATTCAGGAATCGAGAGCGGGTTAACAGAAACGGAGAGCTAAAGGATGGGAATCGCAAACATATAAAGTGTTAAAGAGCACAAATTCATTAGCACTGCTGTGACACGGCAGCAACCTCACCCTGTCTTTAAATTACCTCACTCTTTTTGTACAAACTTTAGCCAACTCTCAATTATTATAATTGTTGTACTCACCAGATTACGTCATGAGTGGCAGGCATGACTAGATGATCGCCTATCGAATCTCAAGCATTTACTCAGATTTTTTTACTCGCTTTATCACACATTGCATACATTTGACGGTTCAACATTAAAATATAAGAACAAAAACTGTATAGAAACATTAAATGCATATACATAAATAAGCAAGGCCAGGAATATTCATCTGCCACTCTAAGGAAATAAAATGGAAGAGAGCCTCCTCCCACTATTGTTCCATCTCTAAAGACATGTTGTCTATTCTCTCACGTGGCCTTCCTAATGTTGTTAACGCTGATAAATATTGATAACCTAGATCTTTTTGAGGCGTATATCCATCTTTTGTTAAAGCAAATCTTCAAAAAAACATAAGCAAACAGAATTACTTTTCCATCTGTCTACTTGTTGAATTTCCGAGAGAACACTTCATCGGTGATCATCTAGTCGTGCCTGGCACTCATGAAGTATTCTGGTCAGTTAAAAAAGAGAGCAAGGTAGTTTTAAGGCCACTACGGTGCTAATGACTTTGTGCTTTTTAACACTTTATATGCTCGCGATTCCAACTCTTTAACTCTCCGTTTCTGTTTTACCGCTCTGTATTCCTCATCCTGTGCTCGATTTTATTTTGGCAGCAAAACAACGCCATCAGTTACTCCACACAACAGCAGTCTGAATGAGAAAACTCAGATGATAGTTGAACAACAATTATTACAAATCAAATCCATTTTTGTTATAATGTTGTGTATTTTCGGAATTCAGCGCTGTATTGGCTCTAGAGATGTAACGATACGATCTATATCACAATATTATGTTCACGATATGATATTCTATAAAACAATTTTGAACCTATTAAAACCATGGACAATCATTGGAAAAAAATGTCTAAACATTTTGAGACCGCGATGAACCAGGGCTTCAAAACAAAAAACAAAAAAAATCAAAATGGTTCTTTCAGAACAAAATCGTAATCACAATGTTTCTGTTCCTCCGTTCCTCTCTAATAATATTCTTTTTGAAAACTAAACAAAGTCTACTGTAAACAGTGCAATGGTTAGCTAGAACATGAGTTTAATTTCTTTGTCTCCCTGGCGCTAATGTTCATGTTTTCTACACAAACTTCCAAATATTAGACTTAAACTCATTTTTATGGTTGTAAATGAGCAAGTTTATCATGTCGTACACATTTTTCTCGGTCGGTGGAGGTAGTGACCAGAATCACAATCACTCCAAGAAGAAGATAGACTTCAGCTGCCCGACGATATATATACAGTAACCGCCACGATACGTATTGGGACCCCTAATTGGTTCAGCTACTGTTTTGGCACCGGTACTATTCAGTGTGTTGATTTATCACTGTATTGAAAAACTCTTTGACTCAGAACAACCTAATATACAAGTTATACAACTACATTTATATTTATGCATTTTTCCAGGTCTGGAGTAAGTACAACGAGCAATGTTGGTTATTCATAAGACGTGCACATAGAAGAGGTTCCAGCTGATTCAGAATTAATTGATAATTGTCACAAGAAAAGTTTAGCTGTTAGCTTTGATGTGTTTAGCACCATTAGGCCAGACTATAATACATTTTGTCACAGACAATCATATGATGAACGATGTTCTGAGCAAGAGAGAGGTGAGGTAAACAGACTAATGTAAATTATCATGGAGGGCATATTGTAATGCTTAGCTTGGCACAATAAATTGATTAATTGCACAATGTTTTATTGTGTGCGACACAGACCACCAGAACGGAGTTTGACCTTCCGGAGTACTCAGTCAGAAGACGCTACCAGGACTTTGATTGGCTGAGGATCAAACTGGAGGAAAGTCAACCTACTCACCTGATTCCAGTAGGTAGAGAAAGTCTCCACAGAGCTGCTTAAAAACAATTTTTAAAGTATAAATAAATTGAACATAATTAATTCCTGTGGTCAAACACAATGCTTTCTGGTTTCGTCTCTGATTTGTAGCCTCTGCCTGAGAAGTTTGTCATGAAGGGGGTGGTAGACCGGTTTTCAGAGGAGTTTGTGGAGACCAGAAGAAAAGCCCTGGATAAGTTTCTCAAACGTGTGGCAGATCATCCAGTGCTGTCTTTCAATGAGCACTTCAATGCTTTTCTTTCTGCAAAGGTGAGTGAAAATGGAGTTTTAAAACTTTGTGATGGACCTGATTAACTGTATTCTTAACTTTCAGGACCTGAACAAGCGCCAAGGCCTTGCACTGCTGACTAAAATGGGCGAATCCGTTAAATATGTGACGGGTGGATATAAGCTGAGAGAACGACCGGTTGAGTATGCGGCCATGGGAGAATATTTGGAGGTCTTTACGCAGAAATTGGGCACCATTGACAGGATAGCACTGAGAATCATCAAAGAGCAATCAGGTGATTTGTCTACTTCACCTTGTCAGTCATGGTGAAACTAGGTTCATTTGTTTGCTAACAGCACGTGTAATGGCCGCAGAGGCAAGAACTATGTTGCAGTTTAGTCGCTAGAATCACTCCACTATTGTGGTCTACAGCATGTACAGAATTACTTGCATATGTTTCCTATTTGATTACCGAACAGAGGTGCCTGTGTTTTTGTCAACGCAGTGCTGAATAATCATTTTAAAAATGAATCGACTTCTACCTGTTGGTTTGGTACAATGTTATGCATTTCAGGGTTTTTGGATGTCCATGGGAGTGTGTGTGTGCATGCGTGCGTTTTATGAACACATGTGGACAAGGTTATGTTGTGTACACAAACCTGGTTTCTAAAAAAAACCTGGGTATGTGTGGACAGACCCTGGTAAAAACAGAAGGTTGCATGGAGGTCAAAGTTCTGAGATAATGTTATTTTTGATTTTTCATAAATCAAACCATGTTGTTGATGTCGTTTTACACTTCACAGACTCTTGACCTTAAGTGCTGACATTTGAAATGATAATTAAATTAGGTTTTATTTAAGAAAATTGTTTTTCTTGGTGTTCATACATCTATCTATATTTGTGCACATACCGGTATGCTCATGCGTGGACGTAATTCAGGGACGTACATGCCCCTGCAGTTTTTGAAAAGGCAGTATTATGTCTCCTCCGGTTTGTACTTCCATAATTACCGGTAGGTGTGATGGAGAAATGCCAAAAATGAGAGCTGTACTGCTTCCTTGCTTTTTACATCCATGCAATAAATGCACTGCAGTACATTTTTGCAGTACATTATAGAATGTTACGTTTCTAATCTATAGGTATTTTGGTAAAAGTAACTCAATAGTAATATGCGAATAGTTCTGTGACTGTAATATTGTAACAGATTACTGTATTTTTCGCCGTATAAGATGCACTTTTTCTTCCCCAAAACTGAGGGGGAAAAGTTGGGACGTCTTATACGGCGAATGCAGAGCGCCGCGGAGGGCGGTCACGGCCGTAGGAGAGGCGTAAGAGATCCGGAGCTAGGCCGAAGCCGCGGCCATATTTGTACACTTGGCGGTGCGCGCTGATGTCATCGGCCATCTCTGCTCGTCGACCCTACCATAGCGCGTAGGACTCCGTGAAGGAGGACATTGTTACAAAATCATTTAACCTCTTAAACCCGAGAGTCCCCGGTACCGGGGACTTGCCCCCTTGTGCATTATATTTTCGCTCATAGCTCACTAACCCTGAGAATAACCCCCACATATTAAATACCGTTGTGCTCAGCGGAAACTCCTCTAAAAACGTATCTACCGGTAATTCAATTTCATATCCGTTAACTACCGCTCTAACGCCATGCAAATAAACAACAACATATCCGGAGTATAATTCATGACCAAGTTTTTGTTTATGTGCGATATGTATCCACAATATAAACGGAAACACCAAAACCATGGCATCAAATGAAAGCTAACAACCAGCTGAATCCAGCGATATGCAACTCATTTACATTGCATGAAGTATTTCAGAGCAGGGAGCGAAAGTTCCCCGAAAAAAATGCCAGCAAAAACCAAGCAAGCATGTAAATCTTGTCTTACCTTTGCCGTTTTTTCAACAAAAGTTATTTCCATAGCGATAAAAGTCCGTTTGTTGTTCCATCCGGTCGATAACTTTACGAAAACTCCATTTTGGGTCTCTTCCCGATCTCTTTTCTAAGAATAACACGACCAAATATGGAAACACTCCTTGTGCGTGAAAGCAGTCCTCTCCACGCTCCGTGTCCTGTGATTCGTCCTGTAATTCTTTATGTGCTTCCGCCTAGCTCCGGAGCCGTCTGCAATATTTGTACACCCGGTGGTGCATGCTGACGTCATTGCCCATCTCGTCGATCCTACCATAGCGCGTAGGACTCCGTGAAGGAGGACATAGTTATAAAATCATTTAAGAAGTGTGGCATTAGTAATGCCTTGGATGGAACAGAAGACAACATCTTATTTGACACCAGTGAGGAAGAAAGTGCTGACAATGACTGCATGGATCTGTCCTTCCTCGTTTCTGATAGCAGTGACGAAGAGGAATTATTGGGGTTCGAATAAAAACATTACAGCCTTTTTTTGTAACTTTTACTGTTTACTGACTTTACTGATTGTTCATGTTACATGTTTGGCTATTAACTTTTACACAGTTGATATAAAACATTTTGCAAAAGTATTTGGTTCAGAATCTTTTTTTTCTAGATCTTCCTCATTTAAAATTGGGTGCGTCTTATATGCCGGTGGGTTTTATATGGCGAAAAAATATGGTACTTTTAAATCACAGTAACAATTAATCTGTAGCGTATTACAGTTTAGAAGTAACTTTCACAACACTGCCTTTTAAGTACTCCTGGGTTGTACATGGGTCCACATGACAACACAACATTCTCTTATGGAGACGCCAACAGGCGCCTTCACACAGTCAGGTGATAATTGCACAGACTTTTGCTGGGCCCTTTCAAACTCACTTTCTGAGTTTCAACCATGAGGCATTAGCAAAATTCTTAATCCAACATAGAAATTAAGTAGAGATGAGATTTTTTTGTTTGTTTGTCAAAACGTAGAGATTTGAGTTGATCCTCAAAACCCCCCAACATTTAGAAATTTCAACTTTAGCTGAAATGGTTTCCAAAAGTTAAATCATGAGATGTTTCCAATCACATGGCCCCGCCTATTTATTTATAATTTTTTTTAATGAATATTGAGCCACTGTGAGCCACACGTAATTGAACTTTTAAACAATGGAAGAACTATTTAACTTTGTTCACTGTATAGTTAACTTTCGAAAGTCAGTAAAAGTGTAATTTCGGAGGAAAGCATTTTTAAAGTTTGGCTATTTTCTATACACTTGTATTGGGCGGAAATTATTCTGCAGCCAGCAACATGGAGGCGATCAATGGCCGCGGTTTGCCACACAAATGTTCGACACACTTTTTGTAGCCCCAAGTCTCCTGATGACAACCAAGGTTGAAAACACTGTATGTTCGCATTAAGAATTCCCTGATGTCGTTGTTAAACATCGAAATTTGGGGAGGGGGAGGTGGCAAGTGTTGGGGTTGATTGTTCTGTAAGCAAAGATTTGGCGGTTTGATCCCTTGGGGAAGTCACTTCACCCACATTGCCCTGTATGAATGTGTGACTGGTGGGGTGTAGTTGGTGGTGGAAGGGATGCTGTAGGAATGAAATAGGGTGAGGTAATCACGTTGTCAGACTGCCCTAGGGCAAATTCAACACCAGTGTGTGATTGACTAACGCTCTGAAAATGATTACTTTTTAATGGTCTAAGCCTCGGCACGCTTACACCGTAGTTTGTTCAGGGATAACGGATTAGGAGTAGTCATTATGCAAATGTTTCTAGTGATATTGGTGGTGTATTTCAGAGTTTCTGACAGAACTCCGGGAGTATGGACCTGTGTACTCATCCTGGTCTTCTCTTGAGGGAGATCTACATGAGCCTCTGGAGGGGGTTTCCGGCTGCGTTTCCCGCTGCTCCAGCTCTCTGGAAGAGCTGACCGAGGACATGAGTGAAGAGTTCCTCCCTGTGCTCAAAGAATACGTCCTTTACATCGATTCCATGAAGGTTAGTGGACCTCACTGAAGATACCATCTGGAAACTACTAGACTTTAGTAGTTCATATCCTGCAGGCTTGCTATTTTTAGAATTTCCATTCAATCAACCATCATTCTTTCATCCCCAGTGTCAATGTAGATCTGTTACAGAGTGACAGCTAGAAGAGCTGTTCTAAAGGAGTCATGACTGTGAGCCTTTTAGTGGCTTTTATAGTGATTTATAACAGCAGATTGAATCAGAAATCAAAACATGGACGTTCTGTAACAAAAATCGAGTTTGTTTCTTTTAAGACTACAAACTACAACTACAAAGTGTTGATATGCCTTGAATAATTACAGATTCAGGGGACCTCACTTGCTAATTACTATGCTGATGTCATAATACGTTACAGTTTTGATGAAGGTTCGAATTCCCAGAGGAGTTCTTTTTGTCATTTTGCTTGAATCTGTTTACTCACAAAAATTTAACAAGACCTTATTTCATTGATCATTTAATTGTTTATTAAACTTATGTTAAAGGGCATTACATAGAGGGATCAGCTGACGTTCATATCTGGGTCACCACTGAACACGGTCACGACTCGTTTAACAAAAATGAATTTCAATTGATCATTTACTTGTTTCTGCTGGTGGCTCCCTGGAAACCTGAGCCTCTGTAGAGGCTTTCTTAACTGAAAAAATATCTATTATCCACCGTTTCTCAAATCCAGAGAGATAGAATAAGTCTGAGCTTGAAAATTGAAGAGATTGGTTGTGATTTTAATAAAAAAAATTGTGAGTAAAAGAATCATATTTCTCAGACAATTAGACCAATATTAAATATTATAATATTAAAAACTTACACCTTTTAATAACCCCCTTGTAATTGCTTCATGTGCTTGTCATGGCTCCGGTGTGCAGCATATAGTCCATTTAAGCATACAGTCTGTGCTAGGTGAGCTTTTTTTTTTTTAAATCAATGTTTACTTTCATTCCTCAGAATGTGCTGAAGAAGAGAGACCAAGTCCAGGCTGAGTATGAAACTAAACTGGAGGCCGTCGTCTTCAGAGAGGACAAAAAGACACCGGTCAGTAAATGGAGATCAGCTTATTCTGACCAGTTTTACGGCCGTTCCACTCAGACTCTGACATTTTACACATGAAAATGTACCATTTTCAACTTTTACATTTTTGAAACGCCACAGAAGGAAATGTAATCAATCCAGAATCAAGGTTTCCAGAAAGCTAAATCAAAGTGTGAAATGTCTAGGTGTGTATGGGCCTTTATGCCAGATATCCATCAGTAAAGATTGTGTTACAAAATAATGAATGCACACATAAACCCCACAACCCATAATGCTCATTACCCAAATTTGAATAAGGAAATGTAATGCAACATTATTCTACTCAAAATCAACATGTTTCCTCTCCTTCAAGTGTTCAATGTTACCAAGGCCTGCAGCATGGACAACATCTTTGTGATACAAGAAATCCCCCCAGGCGTATCACTATAGGAGGGATTCTCTTATATAATTGATGTTGCCTGAGAAGAGATCAGATGCTGGTGGTTCTAAGTTGCCGCATGTCGATTTCTAGGTGCCCACAGACGTGGAGAAGTGTCAGGACCGTGTGGAGTGCTTCAATGCAGACCTGAAGGCTGACTGGGAGCGCTGGCAGAACAATAAACGACAGGACTTTCGGCAGCTGCTGACGGGAATGGCTGACAAAAATATACAGTACTACGAGAAGGTGAGAATGTGGATTTTCTAAATTTTACTGCTACACTCAATGTGACCCTTTATTGAGATTTCAGCCAGCTAAACTCTCTCTTGCATCACGCCCTCCAAGGAACAGGCAGGTGTTTTATTTAGCAGGATTAAATGAAAAAAAAAAAATACAGCAAAGTTGTTTCCGTACCCAGACATTTAAATGTAGAAGAGTAATTACAATATTGTTAAACCGTGATATTTTTATCCAAGGTTATCACACCGTCAGAATCTTATACCGGCCCATGTCTAGTTCATACTTGGTCTGCTTTCTTGGTTGGGGCTCTCCCATGGCACTATGAACTCCATGATAATGGTGGTGTTGTTGGCCTCTGGGACCAGAAGTCTATCTGGGCTAAGAGTAGGGCTGACAACGTGTTGAAGAAACTTGACTCTTTCTCCAGGTCTACAAAGAGCGGCTAGTTTTGGGCTTCTGTCAGGATCCCTGCCACCACTTTTTGAGTCACAGTTTGGTTTTACTTCTGCCTTTAGAAAAGAGATTGGTTTAGTGGGGAATCTGCTTCTCCTTCCCATTGACATCCTTGCAACAGAGAGCTTGGACCAGTCCCAAGTACACTCTAATGTGGGCTACCTTGGTCTTTCTGGTGCAACCGGGACTCAGTGTGTCCAGCACAGCAGCTTTGGCACTCCCCTTCCCTGCCGTCTTTACAATAACTCCAGCCAGGGCCACTTTTGGGATTGATTGGTAATGTGATAGAGCAAATATTTAGAATTCTATTGCCTGAGAAGGACGTCACATCACAACAGGAAGTTGCGTGAATAAATTAGCACAACTAGGTTCTCTAGTCTGTTGCTCTGCAGATCCTGAGAGAGACGCAGCTGGCTCTCTCTGGGTATTCCTTGTTACCTGCCCACGATCTTCTAATGTTTAAGCAAAATAAAGCAGCATTTTCTGTTTAAAACATGCACAAATATTAGGCTACTGCAAGTCGCTTCAGAACGGTGCAATTGTGAAATTGTGAAATTGCAGAGCGGCTCTTTTTCTTTATCATGCACATCTTTAAAGTCCTTAAATTGTCATTTGTTCGTTAAAAGTAATGCTCAAATTTCATTTCTTTGGAACAACCTTCGCTCACAAAATTAAAAAATAAAAAATACAACAGTGTCTGTCTGCATAAGCTGGTTTTTATGAACTACAAATTCAAGAATTTTTTTATTGTTTTGAAGTATATGTTGAGCAAGTGACTTTTGTTGGCTAACTCTTGGCTTTTCCATTCAAATACCGTATATAAAACTATGAAAGTGGTGATGTAACCCAAAAGAATTCCTCGTTTCCTGTGTAGTTAGCTAAAAATGTGAGATTTCTGATCTGAGTATGACTGCTTGAACACCCCCCCCCCCTTCTTTCCCACAGTGCCTTGCAGCATGGGAGTCCCTTATTCCGTTGTTACAAGACAAACAGGAAGCAGCAAAAGATGAAACGAACTGAGTTTGTGAGCTGCTCTCTGGTGGAACTCATTAGGGCTCGAGCACACTGTTCATGTGCCTGTCCGAAAATGACTGGACGGTCAGGTACTGGATGCCACTGGTTTTTGTAAAATGTGTATATTTGTGAAGATCCATCCACCCGTTCTCTCTCTGTCACTGAGTTTCCTTTTCTTTCGAACCGTCGGAGAATGTCTTGTTTTCTCCTCTCGCTCTCGAACTGTAGGTCCACGATTACACCGTTGGGAAACTTGAAGTGATTGTGACTCTGAAAGGAGTGATGTCCACGTGGAATTTTTGTGATATGATTGCAACTCATTTCTTTTCTTTAAAGCTGCCTGTGGGACCAGAGATGTCAGTGTTTTTATTTGTGTGTGCGTGCGTGCGTGTGTGTTTGTTTGGTACCTGAAATGTCTGTCGAAGGTTTGCCAATATTCCTCTTGCCAAAGACACGGAGACACAGTTTGATAGAGCCTGCTGTTCATGATCCCTCTAAATATTCATCTCTAGGCTACATTGAAATGAAGGATGGCATACTTTGACCTCATTAAATATTTATGACAACAGACGTTTCATAATGATGTGTGCTCGTCTTAATGGGGTTACTGGATCATTAATGTGAGACATTCCCAATGTTTGGAGGTACTTTTATTCTTGAAGTCTGACTAATGATGGAGAATGGTTCATCTCCTGATTCTTTGGTAGCCTTTCTGATCGAACAGACAACCTGAGAAATACTGGGTCTGGATTTCCTTGTAACAAATTATTTTGAAACACTGTATTTGAATGGTTCTTTATTCTTCACTAAAGATGTTTCTGATTATTAAATGATCATTTGTTTGTAAAAACATTGTTTCAGTTCCATTGTTCCTGGGACTGGACAATTAAAAAATAAATGCCCTCCATTCTCATTCTGCCCCGGACACATCAGTAGCTAGATTTGGACAAAAACAATAAAACTAGGAATTGTCAAAAGCACCCAGGACTTTTATTCTGTAACTTTTGGTAATGATGTACAGGGGTTCATATAATTTACCTCATGCAACCTTAAATACAAATCTTTCTGTAAATGTTAAGTGCTGGTTTTAGGCTGCTGTTCTAGTGCAGCCTCCACTAAATAGTAAACCAATTGGTTTGTTTTAAAATATATATATTTTGAATATTGTGTTTTGAGGGAAAAATTAATTATCAGTGGCTTAAACCATTTTTTTCCAGTTGGACAATAAAAGCAAAACACAATTTATTATAATGTAATCGTAAATTATGTTTGCTATAATGGTGCCTATCCATCATCTAAACCCATCTACTGTTCCTCCTAATTTTTGTGTCAGACACAATATTTACTGAATTTATTGAAGGGTCATGGTGGCCCAGGACTTTTATTCTGAAACTCCTTATTCTAAGTAATGATGTACAGAGGTTCATATCATGTATCATACACAACCTGAAGTACAAGGAAAATAAGATAAACATGTTAAATTATCACTTTCACCATCTTGCACAATACATGTCAAATGGAAATGAACAGTAAAATTGAAAGTTATAATATAAAGTAATATAATGTGGTAGATTATATTTGCACTAGTGGCAACCCATCAACTTAACCAATATTTTGCCCTTCTTTCTCATTTTCTTCCAGACACACCCACACTACATTTTGATCCTTACCCCTAAGAATGGTAATGGGGATCCTGAACTTTTATTCTGAAACTTTTGGTACTAATAGAGAGGGTTTCATATCCTGTGCTTTTTTTTAGTGGTGTTTATAAGTTACATAATTATAAATTATAAAAAACTCAATATCTTGGTTTACAATATTCATGACAATTTTTTTATTTTGTGTTTTGAATGCTCACTAAAAGTGTTTTTGAATATAATAAACATTTTAAATGATCATTAAAAGAATTGACGTTTCATTGACCTGTTCAAAATCTGTATATTGGGATTGACATTGACTAAACCCATATTTCTATCGGTTCATTCTCGTAGTCTCGTACAATTATTACTTGTCCACTTTAAATTCATGCAACCAATTTTTTGTTGCTTGAAGTCAAGTTTGTAAGCTCAATAAAAATGGACACTGAAAGTGCTGTAGAGATTTTTTTTATTTTAAACGACCACTTTTAAAGCAATGGAACTAAAGAGACTAAATGTCTATCTATGTCATATTTTCCCTTACCTGATGCTGTATACAATTATCAAGTTTAAAAGCATTTGACACACACAGTAATGTAATGCGACACATCTGGAGACTAGCTTTCAACTTTTATTACTCTGGTGTTACTTTCAAGCACATCCAAATTCGACTTTTTGTATTTCTATAACATATATCAAGCAGTTTGTGAAATTTTACTTTAAGTTATCGTATAGTATAATAGTAAATGCCCATTCCTTTATTATTTTATTACAGTATTATATTATATTATATTATATTATATTATATATGATTATTGAATCTAGCCACAGGGGTTGCAAGCCAGTGACTTCTGTGCCGGTCCCAAGCCCGGATAAATAGAGAGGGTTGCGTCAGGAAGGGCATCCGGCGTAAAAAAA